>SSNQ01033862.1:5921-30267 GCA_006942095.1 Nothobranchius kuhntae | reverse complement strand
TGATTTAAATGTTCGGAAATTTCGTAAATGCACCTCATTTTATACATTGAAGGGAACATTTTAATTTGTTTCATTTATTTTGATAACATGCTAGATGACCTGGTAGCTAAGGACTTCTGCATAGAGCTTTAAGACTCCTGTCACATGGTCTCCTAGCAAGGTCTACAGAAGATGTTCATGTCAGTGGAAGCATCTTTTATTGTGACGCTGCAGTCACATTTCCATCATAATTTCAGTGTAGCATGTAACGTATTGATTATTTTTATGTGGCATAACGCTCCCCTCCACCCAAACACAATCTTATAGGCTATATTTACCAGTCAAGGCTGGCCCTATTATGAAACAGATGCAGACAGTATCCACAAATGCATCAATTTAAACATGGAGTGAAGAAGAGTAGTGCACTGCTGACACAAGATTACCGGTTTAACCCCTGATCTTCATGTCGTTTTAAGATTATAAATATATTTGGAATTATTACACAGTGTTAATCTGTATTTTCTTTTAATGATCTGTTTTGTAGTTCTGAGCCCAGAGGATGTTGTCCACCAATACAAAGCAGTCCTTAAAGTCTTCAGGCGAAACCGCAGCATGACCAACACCTGTGAAGAACTCAGAGTAGACAGGAATATCATTGCAGGGACTGCGGTCATTGCAGATGTCTTGAGGGCCACAGAGGGTGCAGACTTTGGGGAGCTGCCCCTCTTCAGAGAAAAACAGACTTATGCGAACTATGCTAAATTATGCAAGGCCTTTGTAGATGCCAACAAACCCCTGCAGGAAAAAAATTGAAAAAATGAGGAAGGCCACAGAGCTGCTGCCTATCAAATATAAAATGCCAAAGTGAGTGATCAAGATCTAAAGTACAATAATTTCACTGCCTTTTTGTTTTATCTTGTGGGGATTCAACCAAATTTCCTGTTTCCAAAAACCTTTTAGTTGGTAGTTGGACCCTGGTTTTATCTTTGCCCATAGAGTTTGATATTGTTCAATAACCGCTGACTAGCTACTCCCTGCCATTTCCACTAGGATGTTATCAGCCTTAAGCCTGATTCATGCTTCTCCGTCAGCTCCGCAAGGGACAGACAAGCACGGATTGACGGAAGCGTTGTGCTCTACTTCTCCGTCTCCTGGGGAGTATAGCCAAGCAATTCCCCAGCAGGACAACAGAGGGAGTAGCGCTGTTCTGTGGTGTCCTGTAAAGTTTCCGGTCCAAGATAGTGTGTTTATATTGTTTTTTTTTTTTGTATATAAGAGACTTTTTAACACTGACAAATTTGTCTCTCATCCTCCTTCACCTCTTCATGTGCTCGCCACCTCTAAACCCATGTTTCCTGTCATTTACGTCCACAAATAAAACTCTTGCTGTGCATCTTTTCACTCATCCAGTCACGGGGAATTAAACGTTCATGTTTTTAGAGTTTTTTCGCGAGGTATTCTTCAAGCTGCTCTGTGTATGCCGCTAGTTATCCTCGGCTCTCTTCATGTTTTTGAGGGCGCAATGGCGGCAGTGTAGACGACAGTGGCGTCCTGACCAATCACAAGCTTGCGTTGTCCATCTCGACGGACGGATGTTTAGAAAAGAGAGTTTGACTCCATCCGTCCTTGCGGAGCTCTCCAGCAGGCCCGCAAGGACGGATAATGGCGTTGCGTGTCTCCACTCTGACGCAGACGGAGAAGCATGAATCAGGCTTAACTCATTTAATTTTGTAGTAGGCATTGTCATTTTGCAATTTGGATCAAATTTGGAAGTTTAATTTTTTTGCAATTATTTCTACCTCTTCTGACCCAGACACTTTTTTGGGTGTTAGATTCCATACAAGATGCAACTGCACTTTGCACTTGATACACTTTTTTATAACATGCCCTACTTGTTTTGAAATATAAGTACACTTGAAAGCTATGCCACTGTTCTGAGTATTGAAGTTGCTCTTTTTAAGTTCACTGTTTTGCAGATTAAGAGGATTAAAGTTTGTCTCTTTGACAGTTAATCTGTTTTTGCATATTTGTCATAGGTTGTGTGAAGGAGTGTACATAATGCATTGTATCTTTATGTAAAGGAAAATGCATGGTAAAATAATTTAAACAAACCACGCTTCCTTTTACAGTACAGTTCCACCTTCCTTAGAGGACAAGTTCTTGATAACTAGCAAGTAATTATATGATTTTTTTGAGAAAATATCTGGTAATTACTAGGGAAGTATGAATTATTACCAAGTAACAATGACACAGTACCATGTTCAAAACTACACACCCTGATGGATGGTAGAGGATTATAACCTACAATTACTAGGAAAGTACATGGTAATATGATTGAAACAAACCACACTTCCTTTTACAGTACAGTTCCACCTTCCTTACAGGGTAAGTTATGGGTAATTACCAGGTAAAGACCAGAGTGATTAGTACCCTCACTGTCACTGCACAGGTTGATTGGTAACACATAAGCTATTCCTGGAGAATTACATGGTTGTTTACAGTATATATCTAGTAAATACTATTTAACTAGTTGGTATTTAGCGGGTAAATATGAGATAACTACCAGGTAAATAATGTGATAATTTTTGAGTAAATACCTGTTAATTACCTGGTAAGTACTGGGTAATTACAATGTAACTATATTTAATTACGCTGTTATTACTTAGTAAATACATCTTATTGCCTGATAATAACCCGAGGTAAATATTTTTCAACTACCGGGTTTAAAATCCACAATATATAATTACTCAGTATCTACCAGGTAATCATTGAGTACACCCCAGGTCATAGTCAGAAAAATATCTTGTAAATACAAGGTAATTACCTGGTAAATATTTGGTGATTACAATGTAATTACATTTAGTTACACCGTTTTTACCATTAAATACATCTTATTACCGGGTAAATACCTGGTTATTACCAGACTGTAAAAGGGAGGGTTATTGCGTTTGGTTATCTTATTATGGAGGGCACCGTGGACTTTCCCGCGTGTCTTAAACGCTGCCCAGGCTCGGGAATTTTCGCATACCTGTGAAGTTCTTCAGATTTATATGTGAACACTACACCACCCATAGCAGACTGAACCCACTCCATCCAACCCCACCAAACCTCGACCGTACCGATGCTAATCTGTTAGCACCGTTAGCATCAGGCTAAGCGCGAATGAGATTCAGCTGCTGCTGGAGACAAAATAAATATGGCGCATTTTTCATTACTAACTTAAATTGAAGTAGCTGTAATTTTTCACATTTTTTAAATTTTTTATTTATTTTTATTTTACCAAGAAGGATAGAATATATGAGATTTTAGTAACAGATATCGGTATTGGTTCATATCAGTATTGGAAACTAAGAATAAAATAGAATAGAATAAAACTTTATTTTCCAATATGGGGGAATTTTTTCTTCGGCTCTCAAGAACTAAAAAAAAACATTAATGTGTACAAACATTCATGACACTGTGTACTCTCATTGGGTCTCATTGTTTACCTTGCAATCAATCAATCAATCTATCTATCTATCAATCTATCAATCAATCAAAGCTTTATAAAGCGCCTTCCGCAACCCTGTCAGGAAGCCCAAAGCGCTGAACATGGTACAGTAGAAGATAAATATATTGAATAAATAAAAAATAAAAGCAATTCAAATTACAAAATACAAATTACAAAATTGGTGAAACATTCTGGTACAGGACAAATGTGTAAAACAATGGATTGAGTGAACCATGGTTAAGGATCAATACAGCACTTGGTTCAAATGATGTCATATATATTTTTGGTTGCAGGAGGCACCTAAAATGCCTTCCCGAATTCAAGGGTTCAAACTGACAGAAGAGAGGATGACTGCTGTCTGCTACAATGTTCCTTGCAGTGTTCCTCATCCTTTCAGCAGCCAACTGGGAGATAGTTTTCTGTGGTCTGCCAACTATTTTGTCTGCCCATGAGACAATTCGCAGGAGTTTGGCTTTGAATTTGCAGTTCACATGACCAGACTAGACTGGAAGGTGTAGAGTCAGGATGCTCTCCACAGTTGCTTGATAAACAAGTTCTAGGGTTTGCTGACTTCTGAGCTTTCTTAAAAGATAATGTTTCTGTGAGCATTTCTTATAGATGTAGTCAGTGTTTTTGGCAAAGCTGGGCCGACAGTCTAAGAATGAGCCTAAGTATTCAAAGTGTTCCACATGTTCAACAGACAGGTTAGAAAGTGGAACTGGTTCCAAAGTAAAGTCTTGTTTCAGAGATATAATGAGCTCCTTGGTCTTGGCTACATTGATCTCCAGCTCACTCCGACCACACCATGATTCCAAGGATTTGATAAGTGATAAAAACAATGCTTCTCCCCTAGAGTCTTGCTTTTCCATCAATCCGACCAAAGCCATGTCGTCAGCACTCATAGTGATCGCAAAATTTGGATCATTGATGACAAATTCATCTGTAAAAAGAGAGAATAATACAGGCGAAAGAACAGGGACAACCAGTGCTCACTGTGAGTACCTCAGAGTAGGGCTGCTCAATTAATCGAATTTTAATCACAGTTACGATTTGAGTTTTGAACGATTATGAAAACAAAACAGGCCGATTATTTGCTCCTCCCACTTGCGCTGCCCTGAGTTGCAAATGAAGCGCACCTCCCACAGTGTTGCCAGCTTAGCGACTTTGAGGCTATTTCCAACAGCGTTTCAGACCCACTTCTTGACGTTTTAAATCTTAAAAGTACCTAGTGAACACCTCAGAATCATCTCTGGTAACCCTTAGCTACTTTCTGGATAACTGTCTTCGACATTTCTTGCAGGTTAGCTAAACACTCCGCCTGCGCTCCGGACCGCTCTTCAGGACATTAGGAAAGAGAATGATGTAGTGATGTGTCGGTCGCTAAAGAAACGGCTCTCGGAGCCGGCTTCTTGTTGGAGTAACCAGAGTGAGTGACACACACACCGCACCTGCGGACTCCTGAGCCACTAAAAACGGCTAAATGTGCACGTGCGGTGTGCTAAACACATGTGCAGCTTGCCCCGATTGCTGTGAGACCGGGTTGGGGGGTGGAGCTGTGGTTGGGACAGTTATTACATTAACTGATGGACTTGTAAATAAATAGTTTATAAATAAGGTAGAAATAACTTCCTCACGCTGATAAATAATAACTAATCTCTCTGAGGATACGGTGCTAGTGCACGCTCCTACAGCACCTTGACACGACTCAATAAATGTTATGCAACATTTTGTGAACATTAATTTATTTGCAATAAATGCCACTGTATAATTCTTGCTGCCAGTATTTGTAAGATATTGGTATTTGGGTCTGTACTGGTTAGACTTAAATTAGTTAAACCAAGGTCTATAGCCCTTGGGTCATAAACTATGAGCTGTAAGTATATTGGTCTTTTTATACTGGGAATCAGGAGTTATTTTAGTGATTATCTTGTTTCTTATTTAATTTTGTCCTGATTGTGCCCTGAGCAATTTTATGACTGAATAAAAACAAATAAAATCAACATAAATTGAAAAATCGTCTTAAATAATCGAGATCTCAATTTCAGTCACAAAAATCGTGATTATTGTTTTTGCCATAATCGAGCAGCCCTACCTCAGAGATTTCTCAGACAATGTTGGTGTACCAGCTATCGTTAAAAAAAATAGAAAGAAGAAGAAAAAAAACCCAAGATCGAGCATCCGTACTTTTTTGGGCGTTGATTTTAGTTGAAAAGACTATTTTTAGGTCATTGAAATAAATAATATCTGAAATGATAAACTTATGAGGTGAATGTATTGATGTTTAAATGCAGCAGATTAATGCCATGATAGTAGTGCTAAACTATTAGTAGTATTTGTTGTGTAAATCTACCAGATAAGGCTGATTTACACAACAGTTAAACAGCAGCTTTATTAGCAAACACTATGGTAGCAGGAGACTCAGTAATGACCAAATCAGATTCTCCTGCTGGTATCTTTTGGACTGAAAGGGCAAAAAAGCAACACTTGTCAAACGTAGAAGGAATAATGATCACTGCACCACTGTATGAAAGTCAAAAATATTCTCCGTTGACCTCCTCCTTTCATTACAGTAGAGGTTATTCTGACCTCAAGCTTCTGGTTAGAAGAGTTGATTTTACAAGAAACGTCACAGAGCTGGAGCCTTGTTTGACACATTGCCCTTTGTTGGATGACTAGAAGCAAAACTGTAAAATGTAACATGAATTTCAAAAGTGCAACTAGTGGTGCATTGGTACCATTTACACAATTGCACAGTTTTGTGTACAGATTTTTTGAACATGTGGGCATTTTGACTCCAGTGCTTTGCACAAAGTGTTTGAGGATCCCATAACTTGTTTTGGATTAGTTATAAAAAGAAAGGCCAATCTGCCTTCAAGTGAATATTGTAAAATGTCTTGCTTGTATTCTAGTAATTGGGAGTTAGAATAGCAGATAATCTTCAAACAGAACATCGTGCTCTGCTTCGTCTGCTAGATCGAAGCTTCAAGCTGAGTGAAATTGTTCTGCTGTCAGTGGGGTTCCACCCTGCTCTCAACCTGCATGGGAGTTTCCCTTACAGTTCCTTCACAAAAACCTCTTTGACTTTGGAACCACACAAATGTCTGTAGAATTAGGTTCCGAAGACATTTGTGTGACAAAAATATCTTTGCAACCAGAACCAAACTTGATTTCCCCATGAAAATAACATTGTTGTAGTGTCATGTTTTCATTAGTCAATGCTAATCCAAATTATTCTTAGGTTTTGTGTTTATAATATTCCTCATGCTTAAAAATCTGTATTGCCACAAGACTTCAGCACAATAGGATTTTTAGCCATCTAACGACCAGCCCCTCTAACACTAGCATCAGTTTTGCATGGTCTGGGTAGCATAGAGTGTGTCCACATTAGCATAGGCTGCCTTTTTTCAGGGTGCAACAGGACTGTTTTTCAGCCCTCTTCCTGAGGTGGTCTGCTTCAGGCTGACCAGGGCCAACACACCCACTGTTGACTGATTAGCCGGCTCAAATTCACACTTTCCATAGGGAAGCCTCCGATTGATGGGTAGAATCAGCCTGCCTGGCTGATTACCTAGGAGCTGAGAACTTCTCTGACTGCATTCCTTGCATCCCTAAGCAAAGACGTGTAGAATCAACCGGGCCAGGCTGGGGCTGACTGGGGCTATCCGAGCGGTGTGGAGTCGATGCAAGTGTTAAAGGGATGATATATAACTAGGACCACATTTGGAGATCTGGTCTTCATTCACCATATTTTACTGAATGGTCGTTTTTACACTCTGTTGACCACTTAGGTTCACTGACTAACAAATGGCAAAGTGGGGTAAATTGACCTAGATGCTTTATTACTTCTTGGCTCTGGTCAAAAGTTGACAAGTTTACAACTTGTACCAATTAGTTCAATTTTGGTTTATAAAAGTGACATGACAAAAGTGAAAGTGCAGTAATGTGGTTAACCAATAGGTGTTCATCTGATATGCTCAGGGCTCAGGACTAAAATTTGCTGTTTTTCCTTAAAGAGGAGATTCACTGGGAACATTTTTTACTTATTATTATTTAATAACGATCTGCCACTTTGACTTTAACTCATTCACTGCCATTGATGACTAAAGTCGTCATTTTAGATCCAACCGTTCACTGCCAATGACGACTAAAGTCGTCATTTGCATTTTTTTACTGTTTGAGCATCGGAACGAGCCCCCGCGCTGATAGAACAAGCATCTCAGCCCTGAAGCCGATCTTCATCCGCATACGTCACAGATCACATGATCAGGAAGCAGACCATCCATGTGTTTGGAGATCGTTTTGGGCCGTTCCTGTAAAAAAAGTGAGGCGCGAACCGGAGAAGCATCTGCCGATCACAATTCAACAACGGATTATGAAAGAACCGATAACGCTCGAAACACGCGGCTTCTTCCTGATGTAAGAGGTGAGTCTACTCTTTGTTTTGGTTGTTTTGGCATCGACATCATGCTAGCGCGCAACGTTCTGTGACTCTTAAAACAACAGTAAAAACAGTGAGAAACGCTTGCAGCGAAGGCCGTTAGTGATCAGGAAACGGCTGGCAGTGAATGAGTTAACATGCAGGCTGAACGTGAAAAGCGTCTTCTCCTCCTATCTCCTGCATTGGCTTCTGATAGAAAAATAGACAGAAAAATGCTCTGTTGAGAAAATCCTGACAGATCTACGTCACACTGTCACATAACATTCATCAGAACAACTAGTTGCAGCTGTTCACTTAAAGCTGCTTTCGTAAATTTGTAAAATAAATTAGCATAAAAATGTTTTCGTGCCTCCTAGCTATATAGCATAATATAGTTATAAAAATGGTGTGGAGATAAAAAATATTAACATTTATAAAGCGGTTCTGTCGCATTAGTCTAAAATCATCCAACAATAACACACTTTGGGCAAATCGAAAGCAACGACTGGACCATCTGGTTGTCGTCTCACTGAACCGCCGCTCTTCCTCACTGTGAGCGACACAACACCACTGGTGTGAGAGGTTCTCGGCTCAGTGAAATCAGTGAAGGAGAAACAGCCAGCTGATTTAGAACACACTACCAGAGTCCCGAAAAGAAAAACAGCATTCAAGACATTTGTATCTAGAAAACGGTGACAGTTATTTAGCATCATCTCCTTTGCACTGGCAACACGGGTTTCTGGTTCCGGCACAAGTGTCTCAGAGAAGATACCCGAGGGAAGGGGCGAGTGTTTTCTGTTTGCGTTCAAAACCTAGAAAGTTTATGCTTCGTTTTACCCACTTCAAGAACTATAAACATAAAACATACGTTTGCGGTTGTTAGCATTCCAAATGCATTCTGAACAAAATCTCCATCATAATGAGTTGATGATCAGGACTCTAAAGTTTCATAAAACATTTTAGAGGTGGGCTCTATCTGCCAGACTGAACTGAAATTGTGTTCTCTCTGACCACAGCAGTGCCTCTGCATCGCCTTAGTCTGACAGATATTTTTGCTATTTGTGGTTTTATTTGTACATTTCAAAACATAACAAAAAAAAACTGGGACAAACCCCAATGAACCAAATAATATTCCAGTGGTGGTACATCACAATCTTGTTTAGGTCCCACTAATAATTCATACTTATGCAAACTGAAACGTTCTCTGTTAAACTCGCATTCTACCATGTGAATTTACACTTTACCACCGCTCTCATTTCTCCTGTTCTCAGTAGTTTGATTATTTCACACTGTGTGGCATAAAAGTTCTGGTCAATACCAGTAACAGCAGCCAAGTCAGCCATTAGAACGAGACAAAGGGCCGCGACAAATCCCTGACAAAACATACGTGTATTACCATCACGACTACAATAGAGGACAAGATTGTGTGTCGGCTTCATTTCCACTGTCACGCTGCTCACTAGAAAAGTGCAGCCTGAAAAGCAATTACGCTCATCAGACAAATTATTTCCCTATTGTCAGGATGGAATTTTTTATTTTTTACTCTTCCACTTGCAGGACTCTGAGATAGAGCAGAGGTAGAATCAGCCCAGGGAAGGTCGTTTGGTTTCATTTATTCTCACCAGACTACATCTAACTTTTTCAAATGCTGGCAAATAAATAAAGTTTATTTAACCACGATTCACAGGGGGAAATCAATTTACGGGTTACTTTCTGCTAGTTAAACATCAAATTTGACATTTTAGATAGTCAAGTCTATTAATAGATCGTCTTTCTTGCAGAGATGAGTCATCCCAGCAGCAAACATCCATTAGTGTTTTTGAATGAGCTGGTGTTGGTGTGTAATCAGCTGCTCTCCTGCAGTTAAAGTGCAAACGTGCATTTACCCCTAAAGCCTGGGGCACAAAGAAAACAGGTGCGCTGCGCTGGTCAAAATATCTTGGAGCACTTGAGCGGAAAGCAAGTCTTTAATTTATATGTGATAATCAGACTTGCCGTAGTGTTTTGTGAGACTATAATTCATTAAAAATGGGTAAGTGCGCTATTTATTAGAATATTTTAAGATCAATAGTACTTTAAAGTTATCCATACTGTAATCAAGTAGCATTTATAAGCTCCTCGTCCATGTTTTGGCGGTTGGGTTTGTGCCGTAGAGCCGTTCCGCGTCGTAACGTCTGTTGTAAAGTACTCCACAATGTTGTAAACAGCCGCTCCACGGCGCTTGAAATCCTGAAGAAAACGTGCGCCTTTCTTCAGCATCGTGGCACAGACTGGCGTTTCTGGAACGAGGAGTTGCGCCCTCCGTGTAGCCTCTCTCACGAATGCTTCCTATTAAGATGACGGCACATGACGTGGTGTCGCGCATCAATCTTCCCCAGGCTTTATGGATTTCTTCAGTTTTTGATTTATTTGTTAAAAATGTTAAAAATATCAGTTCAGCTTTAGACAAAATAAACTGGATTAAACACAAAAAGTTATTTTTAAAATATAATTTGACTAATGAAAAGAGACAAAGTTATTAAAGACCAAGTTCACCCATTTTTATTAATTTATTTTTTAATTAATCTGCGGTGGTCTGTAGTATAAACGAACGCCTTGTGAAAAAAGCTTGTGCGCTCCTGTTTCAGGAACTAGAAACTCCTGAAACATCTAGTCTGGCCACGACCCATAGACAGAGCTCAGTCATGGGGTGGAATCGACATTTGTCATTCAAACTGTCTCTGCATGCTGCATTCTTTTTTAAATAAAGGACTTAAGAACCTCCATCTTCTCTTGACTCCAATAAAATGCATTTCTTTTTCTTCTTCCATGCAGAAACATTAAGCTAATTAGCTAATGTTGTAAGTGCGCTGAACCTGCCCCTTGCTAAAATGATACAGTACAGAAGCTGTTGACTGACGAAAAGTAACTGCAGTGAAAAGGCAAGGAAATATTTAGAATATGCCTTCTGAAGTTTGGAAATTTTGGAATGATTCTGAGTCTTTATGAGTAAGGATCTCGATTTGAACGTGAATTGATTTCTTGAATCGATTTCTCCAGCACCTTAAGTAAACAAAAAAGGCAGACGACGAGTGTGGAGCATGCTTCTGTCACCTTGCTTTTTGACTGGCTACACTTCACGCTCGTTTGTCCATGAAATTCCAGCAGGTTTCAAACCACACTAACCTCACGGGGAATGGGGAAAAGGCAGCAGTGTAGTCTGCTCTGGATTGCTACCAAATTCCCGGCTTGGATTATTATCCCTGTCCCAGGATTTAGTCCCTTAGTAAATAAAAGCATAATTTAAACTGTGATGTTTTATAGGTGATTGGGCACCCACTCCACGCACCTCTACTGGGGATTAGGGCTGAGTGGATCGATCTAAAATATCAATAGTATCGATCTAACGTTGGTATTGAGTATTTACTAGATACCTGCGTGATGGTATCGATTCAGTTTCCTCTAGCCTGGCAAGCTATGACGTACTCACCTCTACAGATGTCGGTCAATGAGGCAGTCCACCAAACTTCGTCAAAGAAGATGCAAAACACATCCTTTTCCTACATAAACTTTAGTACTTCTGTCTGATCTTGACTCTAACAAAAGCCAAAGTCGTAATAGTCCAAACATAATGCCAAAGCCGTTTCAAACGAGCGGCTGACCGCCGACTGGTCACGTTTTTTTTTCTTCCAATAACATCACGCCTACTTAGGCTGTGTCTCAATTCAGGGTCTGCATCCTACCTCGGCCGGATTCGTCGGCCGGTTACGTCACAGCGCCGCGACTCGGCCTGTCCCAATTCGAAGACTCCTTCAAATGCGGTCGACGAATGCGGCCTTCTTTTCGCCTGAATGAAGGATGGGTCGGGTGTATCCTTCAATATGTAGCATTTCCCAAGATGCCTTGCGGGCCGGCCGGCAGAAAAACTTAAAAACAATGGCGGACAGTGAAGCGGGAGCTGTCGGAGAGGATTGCGCATATAAATGTCAGTATAAACATGAAAACTGTCAGTTTAAGGACTTTTTGTGATACATGAACGTTATTTTAGTTAGAAATGTTACAGTAAAAGCTTTACTGTATTGCGGTCTCGGCTCGTATGTTCGGCCGCGCTCGGTGTCGTACTTCTCCCGCTACGTTTCCCCCTGATTTTAATAGAAGTTTGTATTTTAGGACCAAAAGAGAAAACCAGGGAATTTATTAAGCTTAGGGCGGAGATGGACCACATGATCACCGGAGCAAAGTATTCGGCGGCTGTGGCATGGAGGTACAATAACATCTCATATTTTAAAAACTCGTTTGAGTTTATTTTTTTCTGCGAAAACATGAAAGGAATAACCCGTTGTCCTCTTTTCTCTTCCTGTTTCTTTTCTTACATGTTTGTTAAGACTATTCTGGAGAAAATGGGCATCCAGGGGAAGGTGCCAGCGATGAGCTTCTGGAGCTGATCTGGGAGGAATTGAGGCTGCAGAGGGAGGCAGAGCAGCAGAGAGCACAGGAGAGAAGGAAGAACTTTGACAGCTTTTTACTTTGCTAGAAAAAAATGGTTAAGGAAGATTAAACATGTACATGTAAAAGAAATATCTAAATAAAATCAGTTCTGCATTAAACTCTTGAATTTTATTTTTGTTTACAAATGAGAATTGTTTACTAGAGGGTATCCGCTGGGTCTTGAAAAGTCTTAAAAGGTGATAAATCGGTTTTGGTCAAATTAAGACCCTTAGAAAGTATTAAAAACTATTATCACATCTTTGCTCAGGCTCAGCTAGTCTAAAGTATTTTCTCTGAATTAGCTCTCCAACAGTCAAGGAAATGATTAACCCCCAGAGACCCATGGTTGTAATATTACAACATCAGATTTAAGTCTACAAGAATAAACCTTCCCCATTTTTTTTTCTTTTTAAAACCACATTTACATTGCTAATAGGTCCTATTGTTCAGTTCTGCAACACTATTGGCTGTTAAAATGTGTAAATAGGCCCGTTTATCTGGCCTCCTAGAACAACATGTGAAAGGTTAAAAAAATATTTTGCAGTTTTCTAAATTTGGGTTTCTGGGGGTTAAAAAGCTAAATAAAACGTCGAGCTCCATCGTTTAAAGTTCCTTCTCCCTTCTGCCCAGCGGTTCCACGGTTGCTAGGCGACGGAACGTTCGCCGAGGGAGTTCATGAAGGCTAGGCCTGTCCAAATTCACAGCCGTTAACATCCGGTCTACCCGGCCGACGGAGGACGCAGCCCACGTCGGCCGGGTGGGCTGGGTCCTTCGAAGGATGCAGACCCTGAATTGAGACACAGCCATAGTTTTGCGATTGGCCCATGAAATCTATATAGCGCCATGATTGGACCACTACAGAAAGGCAGCCATCTTGATTTGTAGTTTACCTGGCTGATACCTGTGATTGGACCGTTTTGAGCGGCAGCCATGTTGTTTGCAGGGACATCCCGCCTACCTCGCTAAAAGAGCGCTGTGATTGGCCCAAAAAACCATTAAAGCACTGTGATTGGAACGCCACGGATGTCAGTCAACAGGGCAGTCTGCCGTTACATTAAAAAAAAAAAAAAGTAAAACAGCGCGCCAGCACGAGACAAGCACAGAACAGCAGAGAGCACTGTTGTGGCTGCGTGATGGCAGACCGAAAAAGGAGCGCCGTTTGGAAAAATTTTTCACACAGCTTTATAGATTTAAAATAGAAAAAAATCTTGAGTTTGTTAACCATTTTTACACCATTTTGAGTTTCCTAATGAAAACTATTTGCCTGAAAATGTTCCTTGTATTTTATTATCATCGTACACATGATTTATTAAAATACATTATTTTAAAAACACTGCCTAGTCACAATAAAACATGTTGAAAAGGTATATTTTAATGGCTCCCACCATCTTCCCCCATTATTAGTAGTTATCTTGCACTTTTTTCTGTCGGTCTATTAATAGACCGACAGAAAAAAGTGGTTTTGTGACATTAACATCTTTTTTATATCTCCTCCACCAGTTGTTTGTTTAATTAGTAATAGCTGTGTTGGTATTTATAATGAATTTTTTTATCGTGCAGATCTTCCAAGTGGCATTAGCACAGTTCACCTTTTATGGTAAGTTATAAGACTATATTTGGTCACATGAGTATAGTTTGGTTTAATCAGTTGTTGAGCTATTAAAAAACACATTTTGTATAATTGCACCAAATCACAGGATACATCCATTGTGTAAATTCTAATCCAGAATTTTGTGTGAATTTTGCTCCTGTTTAGATAATGTCCATTACATTAGTTATTGACATTCCGTTTTGAATGGACAAATTTGTATTATAAAGTCAATTAAACCGTTTCACAGTGAAATGACTCAATCGCAATTCCTTTTTATAAGAAACCTTCATTTATTAAGTCTCAAGTGCATATTGCAGGTAAAATCTATTAGTTCCTAGAATAAGTTTAAAATTGTGTCAAAAAAATAAACATTGGTTTTGTTTATTGGGGTATTGGGTAGGGCTGCAGCTATAGAATATTTTAGTTTTCAATTCTATTGAATCGTCCATTGATTAATCTAATATTTTATCTGACGACATTTCAAGTGAAACAAAATTTTAGTTTGCGGTTAAAAATATGAAAATAAAACAAAATTCTAAAATAATACGTATTAAACTGGTTGTCTAGTTCTTTCTCTTTCTTTCCCAGCTGATATTTCTAGTAATTAAATATTTTATGGGACAAACACTTTCACTTACATTTCACAATTTAGGTTTGTAATAATATCACTCACCCTAGTCTAAATAACATGTAAATATATCCATCTATGATCAGTAGTAGGGCTGCCACAAATGACAATTTTAATAATTTTCTAGTAGTTGACTAATCGTGTCGTTCATAAAAGTATAGCTTATCGCACCAGGATGCTCTTAATATACCCATCATTAGCTTCTAGTTAGAAGTGTGATCAGTTATGTGCCATCCAATAATGTTCCCCACCATGACGTGCTTCCTTTTAAGGTGCTTGTGCATCGCCGATGTGCTCCCGTAAAAGGAGAGTTTCACTTTGCAGACTTTGCACTCTTATGTGCCTTTCTTTTGTCTTTGTAAATTGCTCCCAAACTTTTGAGCTACATTGCTGACTTGCCACGTCTTATTTATCCTGTGACGAAGGCTGATCTGGAAGGCCACTACTGCGCATGCGCCTCAGAACTTAGAGCAGCAACTGACCCGGATGGTGACTATTGCACATGTGCATTGAGCAGGAAGACAAGAAGCACCCGCCGAATGTGACACAGCTTGCGAGATTAAAAATAAAATGCTCATAAAATAAACGACGTGTTGACTATGAAATTAATAATTGACAATTTTGTTTGTTGATGTTGTGAGAAGTCGACTAATCGTGTTAGCCCTAATCAGTAGATTTTTATTATTTCATTAACATGTTTAGTAATAAACTGGAAATGCTAATAACATTTGATTTCTACTGTTAACAATGAAATGTTGACATATAAATTTTATTATGTACAGGTTGGCAACATAATCCAGTCTAAATTGTATTCAAATATAGAAGTGTTTGCGAATTACATGCTACAAACACTGCTGCTGCGAAAAATAAAAGGTGATGGTTGTGAAGAATGACTTAACTCTACAAGTTTAGGAATAATCCACACCAATCATCCCATTTATTTGTGGACATCTGCAGCGGTGTTGGGCAGAGCTGCAGCAGCTACCTGCAGTTTGGTTGTTGCTACGAGTCTGATCCAAACTTAGTGTTGTCACGTGCCCGTCCCATTTACCGGTTCCTTTAAAACCCAGTTCCGTTAGAACTTATGAGACGGTGCATCCATCAGGGTTCGATGGGGATGTCGGTGAGTATTATAGTATTATTAGACCCTGGGTTGAGCGTCCTAAGTTAGAATCATATCTTTTATTTTAAAGGTGAAATAATATGTAAGACTTTTCCTTCTGTAGTAGCTCACTTCTTTTTAAGCAATCCCGTTATCTTAAGGTTTCTTTATATTAATCTGTCACAAACCGTAAAGTAAGTCCTGATAATTCCAGAACCCATAATTAATGTGCTTACCTCTGTGCAATTAATGATCAGGGCTTCCACTCATGAAGCTTTAGAGAAAACCTGAAAGAATCAGGATTATGTTTCTTTTTCAAAAAAGGTTTATTACAAAATCAAAAATACAAAAATGGGTAAAATAAAAAACAACTGCTATCCCCCAAGGAGGAATTAGTTCAAAATGATTAAATAAGAGTTAGTTTACACTAGCTCCTGTCTTCTCAGAATCTCCCCCAAAACTCTCCCAAGTCTCCTCTTCCAAAAAAGTCTGTCATCCCCCATCCAGGTTTGGACGGGGGATGACCCCTCCAAATCTGCTCTGTCTCTTCTTGTCCTCTGCCCCAGCTGCTGTCCGCTCTCCGAATCTCTCTGCTGTTCAGAGCTGTTCTTATATACCCTTCCTGGGCCAGCTTAAAGTCATGGGGTCATTTACCAGATACACACTTTGTAGCTCAACACAAAACATTTGGTGTCATTTTCACTACATGCAGCATTCTTCTTAACACAGGTCATTACATCATCTTTTGCAGTATTCTTCAGTTTCTCTCCAATGTTCCCGAGAGGGCTTCTGGATCTGATGGGCTTGTCTTCACTCTGTTCTCCTCCAATCCCATCTTTCCAAGCCAGGGGTGGGGCAAAGAGGTGGGGTCAGTCTCTTGACCTTTCGCCCAGTTCTGTCCTCGTCCCTGTGACCCTTGTGTGACACTTGTTTCTGACCACAGTTTTTTGACCTGCAGCCCAACTCCTGTCGGCTGGCTGATTTTGCTCGCACAAGCCAGTCCAGTGTGTTTCAGCTTGCCACTGTCTTTGGCATGTGGGGACTCGCAACAGTGTAACTTAGTAAACTTAGTGTTAAATTAACTCTTCTTTTCTTTTCCCTTTTTAGGAAGCACCTGATGTTGATGTGAAACGGACTGCAGTGCTACGTGCCCTTCCAGTATACCTGCGGGAGGAAGACCCAGAATTCTTTAAGACATGTGATGTAAGTGTCTCTTGCATTACTTAAATTCTACCAGTGAGATAACATACCATGGATTATTTTATACGGTTTTATTACAAAGCAGCTTCAAAATTACTCTAACAAACATTGCATTAGACTTGTGTGTTGGGGGGGAGATCAAACCTGGGCTCAGATTAGGGTGTGTGTGTCACAAGTGGGGGTGGGGGAGGCAAACCCAAATAGATTGTGCACATGCAGAAACCCTGATTTCGCTATTGACCCTTTGCACGTGACTGCCCCGTTCTCCATGATGGTCGGCAAAAAGACCGTTTACACACGTAAAAATTCCGGTGAAGCTAGACAAAACAAGCCCGTTTGTAGCCTTTTATCGCTTTTATTTACTTGGTTTCACAGTAAAATGGTAACAACTTGCTACGTGGCCAGCTGCACTAACAGAAGGATGTAAAGTCAACTCATTTCTTTATTTTTTTTCAAATAACGTTGATTGAGACTGAGGACGGAGATGAACTACAGCTATCAATCAAACAGACTAGCAACCCTCAGGTTTACAGCAAATGTGTTTTTACCGGGTAAAATTAACGTTTATTTATTTCATGACGAGGACAGGGACAAATGTGATGCGTTCTTCTGATGGATGGATAATTCACCATGGAAGACGCACGCATACCGCGGTACCGTCCACTGTAGTGAACATGCATATTACACCAGAATTCCGTCGCCCCGTTTTGTTAAGATGGCGACTGCACGTCTTATGTTTATAAATGTTCTTCTGTAGCTGACAAGCAAAGCTAAAACACGTTGTTTTACAAGTATTATTCTCATGTCACGATGTGTTTTCATATATTTATATTTTAAACACTTGTCCATGAAAAGTTCATCAACTCTGCATCAGCCAGGTACTTCCTTAAATTTGAAGCAGGAACGCGGTAGTCTAAACGATACTGGTTAATTCTGGTCGGCGCTCATTTTCCTATTTCGCGGGGCAGGGGCACAAACTTTCTGCTTCCTGTTTTGTTCCTCTCCTGTGTCTTCGTTTTGTTTCTTTCTCACATTCTTTTTGATGTTCTTTTTTTCATGTGACGAGTTGGCATCCTGTTTCTCCGACTTATGTTTTACTGCAGAGTTTTGCATTAACGCACCAACAAAACCATACCTGTCGGTAGATTTGTAGCGAAGCGTTGATGACGTCGAGGGCTCGATTCTAAAAATTCGTTGACGTCAGATCCAGTAGTCGACGCACCACGCCCACTTGTTGCATCCCCAGGAGTTTGTAAATAGAGGTGGAATCTGCCTGTTTTTCCTCTGGTTCGCCCTCTTCTCCGCCTTCACTAACATCTCCGCCAATTACCGAAGACCCGGAACAATGTCCGTCCGCTACTAGATTCCTTTCCTGTTTTGCCCGCCTTCGTCTCCCGCTCGATACCCAACCTTATACTATAAACACACAAATCTAATTCATTAATTTACACATTTTCTAAAAGAATAGTAAAATAGAGGACTCTTGATGTGTCACTAATGTGTTACCCACAAGACTGCAGAATATTTTGCTAGATTACAAATAATGCTTGTCATGGCCTTCAAGTCAACCGTACTTATTGATACTGTGTTTATTCCAGGCGGGCACGCTGGATGAGACGAACCTGACTGACACTCCAGTTGCCCTTCTCACAGTGGTTGCTGACGGCGCTGCTGAGACCAGTCCAGTCCATTTCAGTCCTTCAAGCATGGCTGTTGTGGTGGAAGGTGACTTGGTGATCCGTGATATTGCCAGATTTGCTGATGCATATTCCTTATTGTTTGGCTTGATCTATGCTCTGCATTTGGACTACCCCAGGAAACTAGTTCACACATTCACCTTTGTCCAGAAAGTCTTCATGGGGCTTGATGATGGCAAACCACTGAAACCCAGCCTTCATGCTCTCAGAAATGATTTGTTACAGAGTGAGTAGTTATGAAAGATATGCAAGGCAACTGGTTGTTAGGACAGGCACACTGTTACTGAGCACCTTCTTTGAAGTATTTTATTTAAAGCACTTTTAAGTTTTCTACAGGCGTTGGGTGGATGTAATTCCCATCAGTTTACCTCATTTTAATACAAGGTTATTTGGGTGCCGATAAACATTATTTGAACCTGTTAAAAAAATATTTATTTTATTTAATTTTTGTTTATTTAAAAAAATCTCTTTTGTGTTTGACCTTTTGTTTTTCATTTGTATATATTAGAAGAAAGATGACTTGTAGGACTGATGTTCTTTTATGATTTTATAAAAATGTAATTAAATGTTATTAGCAGCATTTTGTACGCTCACTTGTGCTCCAGTCCATGTCAGTGGTTCCATGTTGGTGGTTTTATAAAAAAACATTTATGTGATGTTTTTCACAAGTCCATAAAAATGTTAATAAACAAAATGTTAAATGAATCGCCGTATACTTTTTTTGAGTGGTCCACACACAATTAAAAAAGAAAGGTAATTTAATTAGTTAATAATCATATTACTTGAGTTTAGGTTGTAATATAATTACATTCTGTTGCATCAAATAATTTAACTACAAGTAACACAAAAATGTTAAAATTAAAATACATAAGTTTTAAGTTTATCTTAATTATTAAAATGTAGAATATTATCTGAAAATTTTAAGTTAACAATAAATACAAATTCTGAGTACAACCATACTTAAAACATATGGTTTGTCTACTTAAAACTTTTGTGGAAACTGATTACCTCAAAAATTTTAAGTTCAGTCAACTTATTCGGGTTTACAGTGCAGAACATTTAATTACAATAGCAATTTTAGCATATAGTGCGTTCTCTGGTGAAGATTACACCAGTTGCCTTATTGGTCCATACACCTTGTTAAATTAACACCTGTACGAGCCCAATTATGTCCTGGCCATTTCCCCCCATCCTCACGTGCAGACAGCGTACCCTGATTCTACTTCTAACTGTTATTCTGTTATGCATCCCTTTGGTTATTCTGTTCCTCTGCAATGACCTCCCCTTGCCACCCTCATCCCCTACATCCCCTGATGCTACCCTGCTAACGCCAACGGTCCATTCTCCACCACCTATTGACCGACCCAAGCGATCCCTGTCTCTCCCATCCCCCCATAAATATCTCCCATCCCCCTCCTCCTCTTGTACCTCTGATTTTATCTATCGAACTAAAGCAGTTACCCTGTGTATTCCATTGCCCACGGCCACCACGGTTACGCTTCCCTACGATGCTCTTCCCTCAAACCCTGCACATGGCCAGCACACACCATCTGACAGTAAAGAGCACACTTGGTACTTAACACTGGGAGATTATACCCAATAGAAGTGGAGCAATCTTGTTGCTGAAACAGGCGATGATTGGTCATCCTACTCCAAAGGAACGGCTGTAACTTGGCGTTCCATAATCAAGTTATTAAAACAGGGTGGATCCAAAACAGGCCCTTTGACTTTCATAATTAGCCCACTAAACTCCCTCGGGTGTACCCTATTTGTACTTGCTCCTTGGACTAGTGGGGGCTCCTATTGGATAGTGCACCTCTGTGTCCGCAATATCACCTCGCCTACATCTACCGTCTCTGACTGTACCGGAATAAGTAAACCCTCTTCCACGATAACTGACACTACCGGAGTAAGCAAACCCTCTTCCGCGATAACTTTAGAGACTAAAAACCTTTCTGTTGATGACACATTTCAGATGGTTACCGGCATTTCCGCTGGCACTAATAATTGGTTACTCCTGGCTGAATAAGCAGCTAATGCTTCAGATCATGATTGTCTTGTCTGCCTCTCAGCTCGTCCTACTCTCCGCATTGTACCACCTCCGGTCCCACCAGAATGTGCCCTTCATTTGATGAACGGGACTTCCCTAAATTCCAATTGTACCAAATTTGGACGAATCTTTCCAAAACAGAAACCAGGTGACGACATAGGTACGCCCTTCTTCTCTAATATCGTAGCCCCTAATAACTTTAGCTGTATCCAACTTATTGGACAAGGCGGTCCTTTTCTAGGGAATGTCACTAAAAACTGGTGTGTCCACACAACCGTGTCCTCTCAATTCAAACCCAAAAAACGTGCCAATCTCTGGTGGTGGTGTGGTACTCCTCAGCTCTATAATGGTTTTCCCAGTAAGTCTTCAGGTTTGTGTGCCCTTATTACTTTACTATTACCAGTTACTGTTACTCCTGTTACCCTTCTCGATGCCCCTCTTTCCAGTTCTGACTCCGGCTCCTGGCGAAAGCGATCTTTACCTACATTCCACAATCCCACTTATATAGATGCCATTGGCGTCCCCAGAGGTGTTCTGGACGAATATAAGTTAGTTGACCAAATAGCCGCCGGATGGGAATCTATATTTATCTGGATAACTCCCAATAAAAATGTCGACCGCATTAATTATATCCATTTTAATGTCCAACTCTTAAGTAACTATACTCGTACGGCACTTGAAGCAGTACATCAACAACTGTCGGCTACTTCCCTGATGACTTTCCAAAATAGAATTGCTGTGGACATGCTGTTAGCTGAAAAAGGAGGCGTGTGTTCAATGTTTGGTCAAAATTGTTGTGTTTACATCCCCAACAATACGGCCTCGGACGGTAGCTTAACTAAGGCCTTAGACGGCCTCCGCTCCTTGACAGTAAAAATGAAATCCCACTCTGGTGTAGACACCTCCATGTGGGACTCATGGCTAGATGTTTTTGGTAAATACAAATCCCTAGTGGCCTCCATTCTGGTGTCCATATCTGTCTTTGCTGCCATTCTTGTTACTTGTGGCTGCTGTTGTATCCCCTGCCTTAGGCAACTAGCTCAGAGATTGATCACCACTGCCATCTCCCCTCCACCTGCTGACCC
The DNA here is from genome assembly GCA_006942095.1 of Nothobranchius kuhntae. NCBI lineage: Eukaryota > Metazoa > Chordata > Actinopteri > Cyprinodontiformes > Nothobranchiidae > Nothobranchius > Nothobranchius kuhntae. The sequence goes on along the minus strand of SSNQ01033862.1, from coordinate 8,561 downwards.
AATTCTTCAGATGCCCTTGTTACTCGCCACTTCTAACATCTATTTGGGGGAGGTATCCTCTAGTGATAGTGATGACTCCTGAGACTGTGAAAATGATGTTACAGTGTGATGATGTTCAGTGATTTTGTCACAACCCCATCGCCTGTTTATTTTCATGAGCTTTTGTTGTTTTGTGTACTTTTGTTTGACCATTGATGAAGATATTTGTCCTCAAGCTAGGCATGCCCGCTCTGTGCTGCGGCGTTCGTCCCGAGATCGGGAGGACATGGGGGAATTTTCCCTGTTAACGTACAGTGTACAGGGTTTTTCGCCTCCATACGGGGTGTGCATGCAATACGTTCATGAAGTAATAAGTTCAGTTAATGCTAAAATCATGTTTCATGTATTGTTTCACAGTTTTTCATAGTCTCAGCTGTGAACTCATTGGTTGTTTTTCAGTCTCTTAAGCATTATTTATTAGGTTCTTTTTAGTGATATTTGATGTTGTTTTTTAATGTCTTTTATTGATCTAATCTTTGTTGAGCTCTTAAAAGAGTTCAAAAGGGGGATTGAAAATATATGTTTCTCTCACACTGCAAAAAACGATTTTCAAGAAAGTAAAAAAACCCTTGTTCATGGACATTTTTTCTTATTTTTTGTCTAAAAAGAAAATATATTCTTAACAAGCAAGTTTTGCACAAGAAAATAAACCTTATTTTAGGAAAATATGTCTTACTTTTCCTTAAAAGGATATTTCAGCTCATCTTGAGCTTTATTTACCAGTTACAAGGTATGAAAACGGTTCGGTTGAAATTCCAGAATAAAAACAAGATTATTTTTCTCATTTCAAGAGTAAGGCCACTTAAACAGCTGCTCAGTTTAAGAAATGTATTTATTGACACTAAAGTGCAATAAAACTGCTGTCAAGTTTGACACAACATGCACAAAAGCTGGAACTAAAAGCACATGATAAACATGAAATACAGGCCCATTTGAAAAACAGAAACATACCTCATTCACTTTAGGCCAGGTCAAACAGATTAATAGATCAGCATCAGACAAGTATCAGTACACATATCTTCACTATGGCAATGCTACAATCACATTCAACTGTCAGATTTGATAGAAAACTCAACAAAACTGTCCAAAGCAATAACCTGATAATACAGTTCATGCATGTAAAGCAGTGTACCTTTTATAAAGCATCTGTTGAACTGTGTAGTCCAATTACATCACACATGTAATATTTCATGACTGCATATGTCATATCTTTGTGTGTGAAACTGTAATATGGAGTGAAATCTATAAGATTATCAGCAGATATCAGTTCCGTTGCTTGTGCCATGTTTGGAATCTCTATCTTATATGACATGTAATTTCTGTCATAACAAATGGTATTGTGCTGCTGGAATTCAAAACAATACAATGATGAATTGATCACATAGATATTTTTCACAAGCCCAAATATAGGTAAATCACTAGAACCAACAGCACAAACAATTAATGACCTATCCCTTATGTATTTGTTACCATTTAGATTAAGCCATTTAACAGTCACTGCATGGTTTACTTCATCATTTCCAAGGAAGTCCCTCATTTTTTCTTTTAAGTATGACATGTTGCTTACTTCTGAGGTTGGTCCTAATGTGCATTCATTGGAAAAAATGGGGTGATCAAAACCATCCACGTTCTGACAACATTCATACATTTGATTATGCTTTATTAAAGATTTGCAAACATTTTTAAAATTTATTTTTGATGCCCATTGTTTGAAAAAGCAATGTTTCGATTCAAATCTCATGCACATATGACGGACCACTGGTCCCAAACGTTTAATTTGGCTTGGTGTATGAATCAAATAATGTTGTTTTGGTGTGATGTTGTTATCTGGGAAAAGGGCTTTCATGTGCTTCAAGTGCTGTTCAATGAGGATTTTCAACTTGTTAATTGTCTGCAGACTGATGACAGGAGCAAGTAAAATCTGAACTATCTCAATGAGTTCAAGAATGAATGCGTAGTGTTCAGTACCTTTGGCTGCATCAATCAGAAATGGCAAAATTTTCAAAAGCACAATCATTTGCCCCGAGGACTGCTTCAGCTTATTGTCACTGGAAGCTAATGTACTGTAGGTAATGACACTTGGTTTATCTCTAATATCAACTGGAGAGTATGGGAAACCAGTCATTGCAGCATTGAAGAGATCTAAGTCTAGCTCTCCCATAAGAAGTAAGTGTTTCAACACACACTTTATTTCTAATGGAGCAATCCCTTCAAAAATTACATGCATCATGTCTTGGGGTGTTTGTTGGATCAAGTTGAATGCTGGGAAATTAATAAGTTTGCTTCTTCTGTTTATTCCATATGTTGTTTTTAAGCTACTTCTTAGATACTCTGTGTTGGCCTTCTCAATTTCGCTACATTGCCGGACATGTCGTTCAAATGTCCGTTCCTCAAAGTTATCCTCATCAAAATAAATTTGCATGTCCTCAAATGAACATTCACACTGCCTGCATTTACTATGAGCAAACCCAACACCCTCTTTAAACCCGCAAAGCTCATGTTGCGCCAAAGTGTCTCCACATAATGAAACTAATGCTCCAAATATTTCACGTTCACCATTTCCAGTTTGAATTTTAACTCCATTATATAGCTTCACTAAGT
>SSNQ01033861.1:80582-94160 GCA_006942095.1 Nothobranchius kuhntae | reverse complement strand
AGAGATAGGGTGAGGAGCTCGGACATTCGGGAGGGACTCGGAGTAGAACCGCTGCTCCTCCGGATCGAAATGAGCCAGTTGAGGTGGTTTGGGCATCTGGTCAGGATGCCTCCTGGACGCCTCCCCGGGGAGGTGTTTCGGGCATGTCCTGCCGGCAGAAGGCCCCCGGGTCGACCCAGGACACGTTGGAGAGGCTACATCTCCAATCTGGTCCGGGAACGCCTTGGGGTCCTGCCGGAGGAGCTGGTGGACAAGGCCGGGGAGAGGGCGGCCTGGAGCTCCCTAGTTGGGATGCTGCCCCCGCGACCCGGACCCGGATAAGCGGAGGAAGACGAGACGAGAAGACGAGACGAGACGAGACCTACAAGATCAGGCCTCACCACAGGAAAAGAGCCTATGGACGGCAAGAGGGGCGATGAAGGCCCAAGGTATCTGGAGAGGTCCGGATGGGAGACCTATCCTACCCCCAGGTATTAGGCAAACAGCTATGGAAGAGGCCCACGGGGTGGGACATGTGGGACCGGCCCAAATGGTTAAGAATCTAGCTCATTGGTGGCATCCTCACATCGCAGATATGGCTAAAATATTTGGTCAAAACATGTACAGAGTGTTGCCAGTACGGCGTAAAGCCCACCTTGAAACCTTTGCTAGGACAGTTTCCAATCCCAACTTGTCCTGGAAATGAAGTAATCATAGATTACACAGACATGGTAAACAGGGAGAGGGGCTACAGGTATTTGCTGGTCTGCGTGGATGCCTACACTGGCTGGCCGGAGGCTTGGCCTGCCAGACAGGAAGACAGTAAAACTGTGGTAAAATGTCTGATAAACCACTATATTCCGCAGCATGGGTTTCCTAGGAAAATAAGGTCTGATAATGGTTCCCACTTCAAAAACAAAGATCTACAGGCGGTAGAAACAATGCTGGGTCTGAAACATATGTTCGGGACAGTTTACCACCCACAGTCCCAAGGGAAGGTGGAAAGAATGAACCAGACGATAAAAAACAAATTGGCTAAAATCTGTGCACAGACCAAAATGACTTGGGTAGATGCCTTACCACTGGCTCTCATGTCCATTAGAAGCTCTGTTAACAAGACTACGGGATTTACCCCTTTTGAGTTACAAACAGGGCAACCTTTTCCTGGGCCCAGTACCAAATTACCTCTGACTGACAATGACTGTGACGCCAGAAGCCTGGACTCCAGAACTTATTATAACCTGTTGCACAGCCTTGTCTCACAGTTCTCTCAGCAGGTGGGGACTCAACCTCAGTCCACAGATACGTCGCCTTCGGTGCCAGGTGTCGAGTGGGTCTTGCTGAAGGTCACCAAACGAAAGTGGACGGAGCCCAGGTGGACCGGTCCCTACAAGGTGATCGAGAGGACCTCGCATGCGGTCAGATTGGAGGGCAAAGGAGACGTTTGGTACCATTGGACCCAGTGTGCGGCCACGGACGAGCCAGGAAGGACAGTGTCGGAAATCCAAAAGGACCTCAGGACCCAGGAAGAGAAGTAGCTGACCGCGGTAGCGTGCCAAGCTACCACCCTGCAGGACGCGGTAGCGTGCCAAGCCACCACCACATCCAGCGGGACGAGAGTCGTGACCTCATCTCCCCCTGCAGCTGCCTGGAGCCAGTGGAGGTACCTCGACAGGGGGAAGAAGAACACACCCTTCAGTCATTTTACAAAGGGTTATATTTAACACCCTTCAGTTATTTTACAAAGGGTTATATTTAACACCCTTCAGTTATTTTACAAAGGGTTCTATTTAACACCCTTTAGTTATTCTACAAGGGTTATATTTTACACCCTCCACACGGTTTTAGAAAAGGGTTCACAACCTCCAATCATTTAATACTATCATTCATTTGCCTGTTCAGTTGAGATATGTCTCACACTCATTGCGTTTCTAAAACCTAATGATTATATTGATTACTCGCCTGTCCTGGCCAGAAGAAGATACTGAGGGTAACATAATCCAACAAGAATCCTTTCCAATAGCTTTGTATCCGAGTAAACTGAATTGGCTGGAGTACAGGGACAGCAGGCGGGGGCTGTGGAACGACAGGCGCTATCGCCCTTTCTCCAATCCAGTGGATTTAATATCAGCAGCAGTTATAGCATATCATGAGCTCACTGGCACAGATTACTCCGAATACTTTGTTAACGGGCAAAACTTCTTAAATTAACACCTGGGTGAGCCCAAATATGTTTTGGCCTTTTCCCCCCATCCTCGCTTGCAAACAGCGTATGCTGATTCTACTGCTAACCGTTCTCCTGGCATGCATTCCCTTGGTTATTCTGTTCCTCTGCAACGATCTCCGCATACCACCCTCGTCCCCCACACTCCCTGATACTACCCCACTAACGCTAACAGTCCGTTCTCCACCACCCATTGCTCGACTCAAGCGATCTCTGCCTCTCCTCCTCCTCTCCCCCTCCCCCGCATGCACCTCGAAACTGGTCTATCTGACTGACGCCATTACCCTGTGTATTCCATTGTCCACAGCCATTACGGTTACGATTCCCTACGATGCTTTGCCCTCAACCCCCGCATCTGGCCAATCCTACGGTGCTCTGCCCACACCCCTCGCATCTGGCCGACGTGCACCACTGACTGACAGTAAGTTGCATACTTGGTACTTAACACTGGGAGATTATACCCAATGGAAGTGGCGGAACCTAGTTGCTGAAACAGGTGACGACTGGTCATCTTACTCCAAAGGAACGGCCGTCACTTGGCGTTCCAGGATCAAGTTACTAAAGCAGGGAGGTTCCAACACAGGCCCCTTGACCTTTATAATCAGCCCACTAACCTCCCTTGGGTGTACCCAGTTCATATTAGCACCGTGGAACAGTGGGGGCTCCTACTGGAGACTACAACTTTGTGTCCGCAATATCACCTCCCCCATGTCAGTCGTCCTGAGAACCCATAACGCTCATTCATCCAGCACCATAGACTCATCATCTCCCTCTAAAATTGTTCTACATGCACAGGAACCTACAGTAGATGATCTTTACCAGGTCATTACAGGAGTGTGCGCCGGAACAAGCAGCTTTACAATCCCGTTCCTCTTGTGTCGTTTGCCTCGGAGCTCGTCCCCTTCTACGCATTGTCCCGGCCCCTCTCAACCTTACCTGTACAATCCAATTGCTTAATGCTACTAAGCCCAATGCCGCATGCTCCGCCCTCACCCAGTTCTTCCCCATTAAAGCCCGGTTAAGGGCGACACCCCTTCCTTCTCCTCTAACGTTGCTCCTGGTAACTTTACGTGTGTTCACCTTACCGGTTCTCCTCCTACCTATGTGGGAAATATCTCTGCTCAGTGGTTTTCCTCTATCACCACAATGCCCAACTTCAAGCGGGCCAATCTTTGGTGGTGGTGTGGAGGTGCCGCACTCTATGACTCTTTCCCCGCCAACTCTGCCGGCCTGTGTGCACTAGTTACCCTCATCCTGCCTGTATCAGTCACACCAGTTGATTTGTTTGGTCCAAAGACTCGTTACTCCACCCCTCTACGCAGATACAAGCGGTCATTGCGGTTTGCTAATGACCCCACTTACATAGATGCCATAGGGATACCTCGCGGTGTCCCTGACGAATACAAACTCGCCAACCAAATTGCTGCCGGATGGGCTTCACTCATACCGTGGGTCACTATGAACGCCAATGTGGACAGGATTAACTATATCCATTTCAATGTCCAATTACTAGGTAACTACACGAGGGATGGGTTCCAGGCCATACACGAGCAGCTTTCTGCCACCTCTCTTATGGCCTTTCAGAATCGTATTGCAGTAGACATGCTCCTCGCTGAAAAAGGGGGCGTGTGTGCAATTTTTGGCGACCAATGCTGTGCCATGATCCCCAACAACACTGCCCCAGATGGCACCCTGACCAAGACTATTGATGCGCTCCGAGCCCTCACTGTAAAGTTAAAGTCCCACTCAGGAGTCGATACCACCATGTGGGATTCCTGGCTCGACATGTTTGGCAAGTATAAGACATTAGTGTCCTCTATCCTCGTCTCAGTAGCAGTATTTGCTGCTATCCTGGTCACATGTGGGTGCTGTTGCATCCCATGTCTGCGTCAATTATCCCAACGTCTCATTACCACTGCCATCTCCCCTACCACTGAACCCGCCTTGACAATGCCTCTCCTCGTCACAGACACCGTTGAGGCTGAACCTGCTGACAGTGCATCTCTCCCTTACCCGATTCCCATTTATGACGACCCCGCCTCCACCTTTGTGGATAGTGACAGCGACTCTGATTACGAAGCTCTGATTCCCCTAAAAGCCACTCGTCTCTGAATATGATTATCGCTATTATAAGATCCTGCCCTGGCTACATCATCTATTACGAACCATGGCCTGAGGCCTGTCTCATTTACGTTGACCCTCGCAATCATACTTTTCATCACTGCTTCTTCCCCTCCAACTTGGACTTATTTGATTGCGCTTTTGAGATTCTTGAGCCACTTACACCCTTTCCATTCGTCTCCAATTCTTTTGTCAGTTAAAAGCACCCTTACAGCTGGGAGGACTATTTAGGCCTTATGATGGTGGGATATGTTGATTGTTTGTGGACTGGAAACGGGCTGGGATATGGTAACTTTTGTTGTTTTTTGTGTCTTTTGGTTTTTGTTACTTGTTGTTTGTGTTATGTGGGTGTTTACGTTTCCTGTCTTTTGCTTTCTTTGTTGAACTCTTATTAGAGTTCAAAAGGGGGAATGTTAACAGTAATACAGATGTCCATAATGGCCTGTCATAGCCCTGCCGTGACCTGATGTTTTCTTGCTGTTTGACATGACCTGATGAAACCTGAAGTTCCCCTTGCTGATACTCACCCCTCCCTTTGGGCAATGTATTTCTGTCCTAAGTTCCTGTTTCGTGCTGAGAAAGTAGCTGCTTCTTGTTCAAAACTGTTAGAAAAGCATATATTCAAATAAGATTGCTCAAATCGAAAATGTACCGACTTGTGACCCATCCCTGCTGTAACTTGTGACCCATCCTTGCTTGAACGAATAAATACAGCCGTGACAAAGCCAAGAGCAGAACACTTTGAGCAGTGACTGAAGCAAGTCGGCTGACCTTGCATGAGTACTGTCGTGTTCTCCCTCTGCAGCGGTGAATCGTATCTTGTCTGGTTTTTTGTCTCCAACATCAACTCAGAAGCGAACATCTTTTTCTCCAATCGTCCCGAACCTGTCTGGTCGCTTTTCAGGACCAACAATTATCCAAACTTTACATCATCAGAATAAAATCCTCATCTTCTACGGTTGTGACCGGCAATCCTGTACATCAGGGGTGTCAAACTCAAACTCACAAGGGGCCGAAATGAAACTCTGGGACAAAGTCGAGGGCCAAACTTAATATTTTTTGAAAAAGTGACGGTAAATTTGCACGTTTTCTTTATCAACATATATGCAATTTTGAACCTTTAAATTTGGAAATAAACTTATTTCTGCATTAACACTGAATGTGGAATAACCAAATTACACACGAGCAAGTCAGTTACAAATAAAACACATCAGTGGTATTCATTACTTGTGGTATATTCAGCATTTATAAATCTATTCAGGATTTATGTTTTCTTGTTTATTCATTTTTCTTATTTTTATTCTCCTTTTTTTCTCCTGTAATAAGTGTCATCGCTGCTGTGACATCTAGCTTTCCCCACTGAGGAACAATAAAGGGATTTTCTATTCTATTCATCTATCTGCAGCCTTTCCACTTCCTGTTTACTGTAGGTTAAATCTTTTCTCACGGGCCAACAACAAAATAAAAAAATAATTTTATCTTAAATGAAAATGCAACATCTCACCTGTTAACTTTCATGTTTTGGAGCAGAAAAAGAGCATAAAACCAACATATTTAAAGCTCAGTTTGCTGCACTGGTTTACTGTGATGCTCACCTGTTCCAGCCAGATACCTGCATCATGGGGTTGATCTGAGCTGAGGAGGAGACTCCTGTTGTTTTGTTCATCTTCATCATAATAATGACAACATTAGATGACAACAGGTGCTCACATAGGTTTGTGCTGATGAACATGTCTGAGCAGCTTGACCACGTTGTTGTGTGTCGGGGAGGAAACGCGACAGCAGCCACAGAGTCATGCTGGTTTGAGCGTGTCGCTGCTCGCTGGAGTTATATCAGCTCTGTCTGGAAGTTAGTTTGAAAACTTTCTCTTTCAGTCGTGAACACATTACTGAGCGGCTAGAATCTCCGTTTCTGGGCTTCAACGTCAGAAAACAGCTGAGTGAACTCGGCACTGAGTGAGAGGAGTGTAGTTTGTTCGAGACAGCGGAGCTGCAGACACCCAACTACCTCTGACTGCCTCGGCGCTGAAAAAACACAAAGGAGGGGGCGCGTCTGCTCCGCGCTGGCGCCGCAAAGCATCATGGGAGTTGTAGTCTTTGCGATAAAATCGGCCAGCGGGCCAGTTTTAATATATTTTTGATATTTATCTTGCGGGCCACATAAAAATGCTCCGCGGGCCGCATCTGGCCCGCGGGCCTTGACTCTGACGTATGTGCTGTACATCCAATCCATGTAGCGATAGCCTCTTCTTTAATTTGTTGTTCTTTGGCATCACTCTTGTACTTTGTAGTACTTGTAAATGTGTCCTCAATGTTCTGGTTGGACATTTTTGCCTTTTTGGCAGCTGGTTGGTCACCATCAGCAATGGTTTTCTGCAAATGCAAAAAAATAAAAATACACTATATATATATATATATATATATATATATATATATATATATATATATATATATATATATATATATATATATATATATATATAGATATATATATATAGATATATATAGATATATATTTTTTGCACAGGTATGAACACTAGATGGCGCCCCTGCGCTGTTCACTTCGCCAGGCTGAGTAAGGGAGAGCTAACAGTAGTAGTCATCACAGCAGTGTTTATCCCAACTGATGCTAATGTAAACACGGCTCTCTCTCTCCTGCAGAACACCTCTAACAAACAGCAGCGGGTCTACCCCGAGGGTGTTCATATAGAGCTCCGGGAGTTGACGTCACTTCTCCCGGCATGCAACAGTTCAAATCGAAACGGCGCCATTTGGCAGGCAGAAGCCGGCAGCTGGACTATTTGTTATTGTCAGAAAACTCAATCAAATGGGAAATATGGTAGATTCCTGTTGTGCCCCAGGATGCAGAACAGACGCGGACAACATAAGGAATGAGCCATCTACAGGATTTCCCAAGATCCGGAGCGCCGCAAACGTTGGATCATTGTAATAAAACGCGCTAGTGACCAGGCTGAAATGAAACTGTGGGATCCCGAGAGTAAAGGATTTCGCTTATGCAGCGACCACTTCATATCAGGTACTTAAACCGATGTTTCCTCAACTGTGTATGGTGTTTATTTTAAATGCTTTTATTATGATTCTTAGTGGGCTTCCTAAACTTATTTTGGCGTGGCTTTTTCTGTCTTATTACTCACAGCAACAAGTAAACATCACGTAAAACGTTGCCTCGTGAGTTCTGCGTGCTGCCGTTTACGTGTTTTATGATCACAGCAATTAACCGGCTAAGCTGTATTTCATTTTTAAGCAATGGTTGATCAATTGTCAGATCACACATGAAAAGCACTTTGGATTGCTATTATCTGTCTCACCGAGACAGATCTCAGACAGATCCTGAGACGCTCCTGCCTGACATATTTATTTTATTCACGGAAAAAAAATCTAACTAGTGATTTCTCTTGGTGTTCAGTTTATACATTCAAACAGCACAGCACTCTATTTAAACTACTTACGTGTAAATCTGTTATTTGTCCATCCATCCATCCATTTTCATCCGCGTATCCGGAGTCGGGTTGCGGAGGCATGTAGCGTCGAGAGTCCCTGACTTCCCTCTCCCCAGCCGCCGGAGCCAGCTCCTCCGGGTAAATCCCAAGGGGTTCCCCGGCCAGGTCCAGTAAGAAGTACGCTCCGACAGCTTCTGGCGTTTTTAAAAAGTATCCCAGGGGCACGGTAAGGGTTGGATATGTTTAGTCTATTTAATTTCTGACTATATAAAATGATTTCTTCGGTTTTAAAGTGTGAAGTAAACTCCGACGAAGTAAAATCCAAGCGGATCCCGTTCACGTTCATGGTTACATCCGTGTTTGTTTACCTTTTTTTTCCTGCCATAATGGCGTCTACTAACTCAGAGTCACGTGGGGTCCGGAGCTCTATAGGCTACTAGCAGAGGATTTTAATAAGGCCAACCTAAAGACAGTACCGTATTTTCACGACCATAGGGCGCAACGTGTTACGGGCATCTTTTTGGTCTTTAACACATGCAAAAGGCGCACCGGGTTATAAAACGTACCGGTAAAACATCTGTGCGGGCTCGGGACTCGGATCATATCAGTGCAAACCAGACATTGTGAAAATTATAAACAGCCAAAAGCATGGTTCACTTTACTGGTCTAGTCCTGGTTTAGAGCGCATGTGCAGCGAGCGGCTGCGACCCAAAAAGTACCAGAACCGCTCAAGGCGCATGCACAATCATGCATCAACACTGCTCGCCCGCTATTTCCCTAATAACACATGTTATAGTCGTGAAAATACGGTACTTCCGAATTTTTATCCCAACATGACAGAGTTGATACAGTTTTATTTGCCTGTATATTACTTTTCGGGTCGTCACGTGTACACCATTTAAGTGGATTTACCTTGGAGAAAATGGCGAAGTGGCCATTCTGTAGATGCCTCTTCAGATTCGTTGTGTTCTTTCCTCGGAATGACAGTCTACACTCTCAGCATGTAGTTTTGGTAGCAATGTTATCATAAGAAAAATGACTCCACACATCTTCTCTTCTTTTTCGCCCAGCAGTTAACATTTTCCTCTACTCCTTCTTATGCCGTCGATATATTCAGTGAGCTATGTTTAGCATACCGCGCATACCTGCCCCTTTATACTATTCGGGGTCTGTCTTCGCTCACGTCCCGCACGTTCACGGCACGCCACGCCCCTTGTTTTCTACTACGTTTGCGTCTCACAACAACACAATAGGCTCACCGCACCATAGAGTGCCATGTAGAAGAGCGTCATCATGGATTTTCGTCTCGTCTTTCATTCGTTGACTAAAAGTTTCAATCAATTTAATTATCGTCTTTGTCTTTTTCCAAGCTTTTATTTAGAAATTTTGTTTCATTTTCGTCTGTAAATATATTTTCGTGACGAAAAAAAGACGAAAATATTTTGTCAACAAAATTAACACTAATTCCATGCTGTCGTTCTTTTTAAAACACAGAAACGGTTTTGTTCCCTTTTTCGTCGCTACGTTTCACCGGCGGCTGCAGGCTTCCTCAGGCTGAGTTATCACTGGTTTTGGTTCTTGTCTTTCTGGGTTTCTGGTTCTTTGCTTAGGTTGTTCTTTGTCACATCCCTGTTCACAAAAACACCAACCCAAAAAAACCATAGACATAGTAGTTAACAGAATCAGACAGGACACGACTTTACACAAAAGAACAAACCTCACAGCAGACGACATAGCACAACTGATAGGACTGGTAGCTAACTCCACTTACTTCACATACAACAACACAATATACAAACAACTGGAAGGCTTCGCCATGGGTAACCCGTTATCAGCCACCCTGTGCGAGTTTTTCATGGAGGACCTAGAACAAAAAGCCATAGCCACTGCCCCCAAACTGTAAAATAAAACTATGGAAACGCTACGTAGAAGACATACTGGAAATCATACCAAAAGGACAAACAGAAACACTAACACAACACTTGAATAACATTGACGACACAGGCTGCATAAAGTTCACTTATGAGTTAGAAACAGAAGGCAGCATAGCATTTATGGATATGAAAATCACCAGGCAGACCAACGGGACCGTAAACATAAACACATACAGGAAACCAACACACACAGACCAATATCTATTATGGACATCAGAACACCCCACCATACACAAAATGTCAGTAATCAGAACACTATATCACCGAACAAACATAATAACAGAAGAAAGAGACCGTAAACAAGAGGACAAACACATACAACACGCTTTAAAGACCTGCGGATACCCGACATGGGCAATCAACAAAAGGAAAACGGCAAACAAAAACAGAAAGAAAAGAACAACCTAAGCAAAGAATCAGAAACCCAGAAAGACAAGAACCAAAACCAGTGATAACCCTACCATACCTCAGAGGCATAACAGAAAAAATAAGAGCAACAATGAAAAAACACAACATAAACACACCAACAAAACCATACACAACAGTTAAGACACAGACTAGTGCACCCAAAAGACAAAATATCAGCTGGACTTAAATGTGAAGTCATTTACGAAATCCCATGCAAACTCTGCAATAAAACATACATAGGAGAAACCGGACACCAACTCAACACACGAACAATAGAACATAGAAAGGAGTACGAGAAGGAGGCAAATCGAAAACACACAAGAGCAGCAAAAGAAGAAGCAGAAAGCACAATAAAGAAGTCAGCCGTAACAGATCACTGCATACGAGAAAATCATATAATGGACTGGGACAACACAAGGATCATAAACATTGAACAACAAAAATACAAAAGATGGATTAAAGAAGTAATCGAGATAAGGAGATGTGGATGTGGGACCATGAACAGGGACGACGGAGTGTACACGTTGGACCACGCATGGGACTGCATCGTCGGAGAGGGGAGAGCGGGCAGTAGAGGGCGACAACGTCCTCTGCTGCCCGCGGATAAATGGAGAAGGAAGTGACGCGCCACCATCAGCGTCAGCCTGAGGAAGCCTGCAGCCGCCGGCGAAAAGTAGCGACAAAACAGGTAACAAAACCGTTTCTGTGTTTTAAAAAGAACGACAGCATGGAATTAGAACTAATACACAGCAAGAACACACCTAAGATGTTCAAAGAAAATTAACACTGGTGACAAAGGTCACATTTTCCCAGCTGGGTCGACTGTAACTTTGCCCCACAGATTAAACAAGTGAGGAGCCATGATGTCTGCTGAGTATCAGCTATATCTGCTGCTGTTCCATCCCAGATTGAAGGACACTTCAAGATCACAATAATAATTTTAATAAACTCTTTGACTTTATTACTGTTTATTATAATCATCGTAGATAATCACTTGGTTCAGTAAATGTATTTTAATTACTGAAATGACTTACGCTTTGGGTATAATAATGATTTTTGTGATAATCGGTTATGTGTGTTCAGCAAACCAGAAGGTCACCTCTCACGTAACCAGCCTCACACAGAGGGTACCACAGGGTAAAACATCATCACGTCTTTGACTCATGACCAAAGCTTTCTTGCTGAGAGTGGGCGTGTTCTGTGGGTTTGTTAAAATTAACTTTCCAGCAGCAAAACTTCAATTTGTGAACCAACCACCATCCTGAGGATAAAGGAACGGCCGCCCTGAACCTCTACCTGCTGTTCTGTCACACTGATAGAATAGCTTTGAATAAACGCACGATAACCAGCTGAAGCAAAACTCCTTCAGAGTTATTGATTTTTAAGTAAGAGGCAAAACTCCTTCAGAGTTAAGCCAAACGCTCGACACTGTGTACCCTGCGACATCTCTGGACCAGAGGATCGGTTTCACTCGCGTCTTCTCTACCGGACCGAGTACCCTGAGGCTGACAACATCCTCCTTGACCTCCGGATCCACACATAGGGTCATCTTGCTGGGTGAGGTAGCACACAGATTGTGTTTGATGCTGTTTCTCTAAATGACAACCGAGTTAGCTGCAAAACCATCATTTCACCCAGAACGAGTTCCTTTCTCTGAAAGAAACCCTTTGAGAATTCATTCACGCATCCAAGCTCTCATTTCATTTTAGCTTTACATCCAGTCACAGGTTTGCCTTTAAACCAAGTTTAATATCAAAACTGGTAAATTGTCATCCATGAATTGTCATTTTTAATTGTCATTTAAATTGTCATTTCTGAATTGTCGTTCCAAATTGTCAAGTTTAAAATTGTTAGTAATAAATTCTTATCTTTAAAAACTTGACTCTCTCCTTGAAATTAAACACGGAATGGTGTATATTTCTGGTTATATAACCCACTTCATACACAAAACTGTTAGGTAAGCCCAGCAACAACAGAGGTGGCAAAACTGTTAGGTAATTTGATTTTATCCCATATTACCTTAAAGGACGGCACACCCGAAGAGAGAGAGAGAGTAAATTGACTATTTGTAATGTCCATGTGTGTGGCTCAACCAGGCCCCATGTCCATGTGTGTCTCTCAACCAGGCCCCATGTCCATGTGTGTGGCTCAACCAGCCCCCACTCAGCTTCAGCCTCAAAGCTTTCTCCTCACCTGCTCTGTATACCTGCATTCTCCAATTATCTGTTAGATAATATTTAACCTCCATAACCCTGGAACTGAAATAAACACACATGACAACAAGGAAGACATTTTACACTGAATTAGCCAAATGAGGGGGAGATCACCATGACACATAACTCTCTCCAGAGCTAGCTGCCAGGCGACTCCCCCCTCCTCCAGAGTCTTCAGTGGTTTTATTCACCAAATGGATGGGGAGAATGCGGGGCCTTCTCAAATTACAGAGGTACAGAGTTCTCTCAATTAACATCCTTGCTCTACCTTTTTATGAACAGCCAACACAGAGATCATGATGTTTAATGGGCATCTTTTAGGTCTCAAAAAGGTACAATTATATAAATAACCAACATTCCCTCCTGATGTGACTTTTTGAGCAATAAAAGATTAAACCAATAAAACAACATTAACATGAAATTAGGACACACCTAACCTGGAATTTGAAATGAACAATTAATCAATCGGATTTTAGTTCAACATTAAACCAGACATCAAACCCAATTTTATCCTGTATTTCTAGCTTTATTAATTTATCCCCCTGAATGCTACCTTTGAGCAATGATTATCCTGTCAACAAATCCCAGAGCAAGAGTTAAAACCTGGAATTAGGAATGAATAATCTAGACACCAAAACCTACATAATAACCTTGAGTTCCTAGCTTTATTAAAGTAACCCATATCATTTGTCATCAAACACTTGTGGATCTTCTGCTCCACATCCGTCGTTACCTCCTGTGCTGCAATCGATCGCTTGTAGGACTGAACAGGTGTCACAGGTTTTGAGTTTTCTGTGGCTGGCTGACCTGTTCTGGTTCCCTCCTGAAGTTGGTGTTTTACCTCTGCACCTCATCTCCAGTTCATGTGTGATATCTCGGTCACAGACTGTGCTCTCAGCTTTGCGTCGTCCCGCTGACGTGTCGACGCAGGTCACTTCCTGAGAGAGCTGACTGCCCCACAGCGGGTTTTGTGGTTTTACATCAGCTCACAGGTTGGTACCGGTTTGGGCTAACTGATCCACTTGGTTTGTGGTTTAACATTAGCTCAGCCGGTGACGGTGGTTTGTGTCACTTCCGTCTTGGACTGCAAGTCAGCAGTTTAGCCATGTCTTTCGTGCTTCCTCCATCTTGGATTGTAGGCTCCACTTCCTTCTGAACACACCTACAAGTCACAAACGCTTCAAAGATCCACAGCAGGATGCCACAGACACAGACCAATTTGCATTCAGTTAGATATG
>SSNQ01033861.1:65054-80439 GCA_006942095.1 Nothobranchius kuhntae | reverse complement strand
CATAGCAAACCATCTTGTGTTGCAATCACAATACCTTCCTGGTTGTTGAGGGTCAATGGGGCACAAAGCGTCTTGTATCCGATCTGTGTCCTTTGATGTTTTCTGCAGGAACCAATGCAGCCAGCCACTGATCTTTATCACCTGTTAATCGAGTTGCCATCATCACATCACAGCAGGACACAAATCAAGGAGTCTCCCAGCCTGTCTTTGCATAGGGAACAATTTGCATTTAGGAAAACAGTGTACCCAAAAGTTGTGCTGCCTAATTGTTTAAATTAATAAACATTGATGTCTGGTTTAGCATGAAACTAGTCAGATATGGTCTGTCCTAAATTTTCACAACTGAAATAAAACACATACACATTCTTTAACACTAGCTTGCCTTAAAAGGAGTTTATCAGAGATTCTATCACACTAAGGCGGAGTTAACACACTCATGTCACAGAGGCTTCAAAGAGGTTTTTCACAAATGGGTGCCACAAGAGACTTCCAGTCTAGCTTGATTTAGCTACTTAGGCTCACACATTTGCATTCAGGCAAAAGGCATTCTAATTTAAATGAACTAGCCCGTCTCCACCTTGTAAGATAATCAAAACTTTATCAGTTACACCACCCCCTCCTGTGGAGGTAGGCTTCTCACACGTCTACAGGATCTAAATTAATCAAAAGGAAGTCACTCAGATTTATTAAACCTTATAACCCAAACAGAAAATAAATGATGGTAATAGCTCAAATGTTGAAATAGTTACAAAACAGCCTTACTGTTGAGTAAAATAAAATACTACGATTAGCATTACGGTCTGCAGGGGCTGAGTTGATGTTTACATTTCAAACAAGATTTGCATAGAAATAGCATACAGGAAAAATCTAGCACTGTGTTGATTCAATCATGTTATTAAATTAGCACCAGTTGCTTAATCTATCGAGGGTCGACAAGACACATTTAACGGGAAGTTTTTAAGGTTCATAAAAAATCTAAACACCCTCCTGTGTCCAGACTTATGGCAGGAACACCAAGTTTAACATGATTTAGTCATATGATAAAATGCTGAGACACAAAAACTATTACTGCATAGTGTAGAATTCTATTTACCTAAGATCATAACCCACTAAATTAAAACTACATAATCTAAACAATAATACCGAACATGGTAACACTAGCTTACATCTATCAGATTAGAAAATTTAAACAATAGGACTCATAAAATCAGAATTTTCAAATTAAACCACGTACACCAGGCTGAAATATTTAGTTTGGGGCTGTTTAAACTATCTATCTAAAGTTTGCATTCCAGTAAAGGAACAGCCTACCACTTGTGAAATAGAGACCATCTTGAGTCAAAGTTGTATTTTAATCTTGGTTCATGAGCAAAAGGTATCTTCGGATCCAGAGTAGCTGCTGCACAGCTAATCTACCAGAGCTATCAGAAAAGAGTCTGTCATTTTAAAATGGCATAAGCTAGTTATAAGGTTATGTGCCTCTTAAAACACAAAATCATGAATTTTCCCTTCTAATTCTGTAATTTGGGGTCAAATCTATCAATAAAAGATTAGGGGAACTACTTAGGTCTAACTACATGATCTTTTAGAAAGAGTATTTATTTATTTTAATAAAATAATAAAAGAGCTTTATGTATTTTAATAAAATAATATACTGTAGAGAATATCTAATTTAATTTCAGGCAATCGCGTGAATCATCTCCATCATATTTGGCCATACATTCAACCGGTGAAGTTGAAGGAGTTAGAGGATGGATGTCTTTATCCTTGCTTAACTGTCACACCTCCTTTCTGTCTGTCACACACTCACTCACTCACAAACTTTTTGCTCATTTATTCTAATTAGAATTTTGACCATAAAGATCTTAGAAATTACATGTAAAATAAAGATTTCAGAACCAACCATTTCTGTCCCTGCGTTCAAATGCCCTCTCACTTCCTCAAACATTTCTTTACAACTTCCTATTGCCTTCTCTCTTTTCTCCACCTGTCTCCTCTGCCTCCCTTTCTGCCTTTCTTTCCTCTCTGTCTCACCTGTCCTTCTTCCTTCTTCCATTCGCCTTTCTTCAAACTTCTCACACTCTTTCCATATCTGATTGCAGCCTTACCAAATCCCCCCACTGCAATAAACTAACACTTCGCTGTCTCTACACTTCTTACCCTTACTTCCTTTGTTCTTATATCCCATAAACACACACACACACACACACACACACACACACACACACACACACACACACACACACACACAGACAGACAGACAGACAGATCAGGACCGACACAGAACCCAGAATCAGCAGGTGTCACACAGAAACCTAAGTCACACACATTGTCATGTAATGGGACCTTCAGAACCTTGGCCCAAAACTTCTCTCACACACACACAGAAACGGACCTGCAGGCTTTCACTCACACACATTCAGAACTTGGACACAACCCCCCCAGATCAGACCAGATCCGGTTAGGCCCAAAAACCTTTACTCATACACAGACGGAGCAAAACTCTGTCAGAAATTAACATGTCAGTCCTCAGCGTCAACTTTCAACAATACACAACACGGAAACCGGCAAGTCCACCCACAAAAATGGAACGCAGCCCCATGTCACACATAACACAGACTGGGAAATTAGACCAACTTGAGACCTTAAAGCCAAATAACGGTGATTAATTTGGAGTATTTTTGTAGCACCTAAAAACAATGAGTCTACATAAGTGATTTTGCATAATCCAACCCTATTACGACCCACATTCCGTCGTGGGATGTCTTATGTACGCAGACAAAAGACTAAATTACAACCTCCCTCCGTTCGCCTCTCCTCTCTCAGATTACTACCCGCTTTACCGTGGCTACACATCACCTCTCCTCCAGTGTCGCAGGCATGCTGCCAAGCCAGTATACATTTCACATACATGTTCAGTAAACCCAAAACGAGCGGGGTGCGCAGTCCGGGACTCGCTGCGAAAACATCTCAATGCACTTCCATGTAGACAGAACTAAACAGGCCACCTGCCGGCAACTGCAAAAAGGGGTGTGTGCCTGTGCCAAACTGCGGTTGGCTGCTTTAACACAGCACTTTAACTGAGGTAACGGAGTGCAGGACAAGGTCCAGCGACTCTCAGCCAGTCCTCTGCTAGGGCACGAAACGTCTTTCGTGCGTGGATTGCAAACATCACTTCCAGCGTAAAATCACTGTCGTCCAGTTATTAGGAAAAAGGTGCAATTAATTTTTACTCACCCAGCGTGCTATTCAGCTGGCCAGACTGCGAAGCGATCTCCCACCGGAACTCTGCTCTCCAGAGCTCACCAGAGCTGATCCACAGTCTCCCCTTACCAGAAACAGACTCAAACCAATTTTAGCCAAAACAATCTCACACGTCTTTTTCCGGTCATCAACTTTCTCATACACTCAAGAGGTTCACACACACACGGCCGCAACTGGCCCTCCTCAATCAACTCAAACCACACTGCCAGTGGTTCAAGAAACAGATGCAAAATGAATTAATGAATTAACTTAATGAATTAATGAATTAACTTACTCCCCTCCGCGTGGTAATTCCGTCCTGGGGTCAGAGCGCGAGAGCCTGTTGATAAAAGTTCGTCTGCAGAGCTATATTTAGCCGGCCGATGAGACAATTTCAGCCCCCCGGACTTTCAAAGAAGAGATGGCGCCGCACGGCTCCCTGGAGACGATCTTCCATCGCTAGGCTCTGCACTGCCCGCATTCTCCACCACTTGTTAGGTAATTTGATTTTATCCCATATTACCTTAAAGGACGACACACCCGAAGAGAGAGAGAGAGAGAGAGAGTAAATTGATTATTTGTAATGTCCATGTGTGTGGCTCAACCAGGCCCCATGTCCATGTGTGTGTCTCAACCAGGCCCCATGTCCATGTGTGTGGCTCAACCAGCCCCCACTCAGCTTCAGCCTCAAAGCTTTCTCCTCACCTGCTCTGTATACCTGCATTCTCCAATTATCTGTTAGATAATATTTAACCTCCATAACCCTGGAACCTGAAATAAACACACATGACAACAAGGAAGACATTTTACACTGAATTAGCCAAATGAGGGGGAGATCACCATGACACATAACTCTCTCCAGAGCTAGCTGCCAGGCGACTCCCCCCTCCTTCAGAGTCTTCAGTGGTTTTATTCACCAAATGGATGGGGAGAAGGCGGGGCCTTCTCAAATTACAGAGGTACAGAGTTCTCTCAATTAACATCCTTGCTCTACCTTTTTATGAACAGCCAACACAGAGATCATGATGTGTAATGGGCATCTTTTAGGTCTCAAAAAGGTACAATTATAAAAATACCCAACAAAAACGGTAGCCCAATGTTCTTCACATAGTTAAAACAATCACAAGTGAAATGAAATAGTTAAAATGTCACATCATGTTGTGTAAAATAAAATAAAATCATATAGACACAGAATATAGTACACAAAAATAAAAGCATATAAAGTACAATTATTTACTTTAAAATATAGAACAAAGATAAAACAGCACAGCAAAGGTGTACATATAAAATACATATAGAATAGATGTATCACAGTACAGATAGACCTAGTAGACCACAGAAGCAAGTATAGGTTAATGGAAGGCATCATGAAATTTTTAGTTTTTAATTAGTTTAATAAGTTTTCAGACCTGTGGAGAAAAAAACCCTACAAGATGCAGAAAAAAAGGATAAACCTCCAACCTACATATTGCCAGCAATAAACGCAGCAAAACTTAACTTTCATGACCAAAAAAACACAATACAAATTATTCAGTAAATCAGGAGAGCAGGAACAACTCTTATTTCTGATTTTACATTTTTTATTTCAATTCAAACTATTTAGAATTTTGTGTTTTCATCACATTTAGCTTGTATTTTATATAAAATATATTCTGCTTTACATGTTAGCTGTTCCTGTGTGCTCAAAAACTTATGTTACCAACCTCTAAAAAAATTACCAAATCGTTCACATAAAGTAGATTTGTTATTCATTATCTGGAAGTATTTGATTAGTTTAAAAAAACTAAAGATGTTTTGCTTAATTTGGTTTTAAGAATGTCACTAGTTTACTTATACAAAAAAAAATGTATGTACTGAAATACGGAGAAATCAACTTGTGAGTACAATGCATGTTAATATAGTAAGTATAGCATTTTTAACATAAGCGCATTCACACATGGAAAGTATCAATGTAAATAAATCATATGGCAGTAACTCTGCTGTACTTTCATTGTGTAAAAGTAGCTCACGGGCCCAAAAAGTTTGGAGACCCCTGCAATAGATTGCTCAGCCCTAGTGGATGCTTAGATGATTGTTTAAAGTTTTCTTTCGGCTAACTATTCATCCACAGAGTTCACACGCAAAAGGTTTCTGTCATTTGTGGACTCCCATGTGAATGTTTAGATTTGTCTTTCGGCTAAATCTTTTTGCACAGAGCTCACAGGCGAAAGGCTTCTGTCCTGTGTGTACTCGCATGTGTTTGTTTAAACTTCCCTTTTCACTAAATTGATTCCCACAGAGCTCACAAGCAAAGGGCTTCTCTCCTGTGTGTACTCTCATGTGTGTGTTTAAACTTCCCTTTTCACTAAATCTTTTCCCACAGAGCTCACAAGCAAAGGGCTTCTCTCCTGTGTGGACTCTCATGTGTGTGATTAAATGTGTCTTTCGGCTAAATCTTTTTACACAGAGATCACAGGCGAAAGGCTTCTGTCCGGTGTGTACTCTCATGTGTCTGTTTAAAGTTGACTTTAACCTAAATTTCTTTTCACAGAGCTCACAAGCAAAATGTTTCTGTCCTGTGTGGACACTCATGTGTTTGTTTAAACTTCCCTTTTTACTAAATCTATTCCCACAGAGCTCACAAGCAAAGGGCTTCTGTCCTGTGTGGACACTCATGTGGTTGTTTAAACTTCCCTTTTCACTAAATCTATTCCCACAGAGCTCACAAGCAAAGGGCCTCTCTCCTGTGTGGACTCTCATGTGTGTTTTTAAATGTGACCTTATGCTAAATGTATTCCCACAGAGCTCACAAGCAAAGGGCTTCTCTCCTGTGTGGACTCTCATGTGTGTGTTTAAATGTGTCTTTCGGCTAAATCTTTTTACACAGAGCTCACAGGCGAAAGGCTTCTCTCCTGTGTGTACTCTCATGTGTGTGTTTAAAGTTGAATTTAAGCTAAATTTCTTCCCACAGAGCTCACAAACAAAATGCTTCTGTCCTGTATGGACACTCATGTGTTTGTTTAAATTTCCCTTAACACTAAATCTATTCCCACAGAGCTCACAAGCAAAGGGCTTCTCTCCTGTGTGGACTCTCATGTGTGTGTTTAAAGTTGTCTTTAGGCTATATCTTTTTCCACAGAGCTCACAAACAAAAGGCTTTTGTCCTGTGTGGACTCTCATGTGTCTGTTTAAATGTGTCTTTTGGCTATATCTTTTCCCACAGAGCTCACAGGCAAAAGGCTTCTCTCCTGTGTGGACTCTCATGTGTGTGTTTAAACTTCCCTTTTCACTAAATCTATTCCCACAGAGCTCACAAGCAAAGGGCTTCTCTCCTGTGTGGAGTCTCATGTGTGTGTTTAAACTTCCCTTTTCACTAAATCTATTCCCACAGAGCTCACAAGCAAAGGGCTTCTCTCCTGTGTGGACTCTCATGTGTCTGTTTAAATTTGTCTTTTGGCTAAATCTTTTGCTACAGAACTCACAGGCAAAAGGCTTCTGTCCTGTGTGAACTCTCATGTGCGTGTTTAAAGTTGACTTTAAGCTAAATTTCTTTCCACAGAGCTCACAAGCAAAAGGCTTCTGTCCTGTGTGGACTCTCACGTGACTGTTTAAAAGTGTCCTATGACTAAAGGATTTGTTGACAGTCCTAAAATCGGACTCAGAACACCTGTTCTCATTCCAGTCATTGTCTCGGTCTCCAGTTTCAGACCCAGAGTCTGACAGCTCAGAGTCTAGAGTTGAATCATCATCATCATCATCATCATCATCATCATCATCATCATCATCATCATCATCATCATCTCCAACGTCAGTTTCTGAAGAATCAGGAGTCAGTTCATGAGGGTTCAGATCTGGGTTCCGGCTAGTTTCTAGTCCACCAGTTTCTGCTGTCGTCTGGTCAGCTGAGCTGCTGGTTGAAACATCTCTCTCTTCTATTTGCTTCTGATGAAGCTGTGAGAACAGAGGCTTCTCTTCATCATCCTCACTCTTTATAGAAGCAACAGTGAATGGAAACCTGGCAGCATCAGTCTCCTCCTTCAAATGGAGATGCGCCCCTTCCATACTGGGCCAGAGTGTCTCCTGTTCCTCCTTTATGTGGAGAAAATCTAAGTCCTGCTGGTTGACACCAGTGCTATGTTCTTCTAGATCTTCTTCTTTAACCAGCACCACCTGTTGAAAAGCTGTAGGAAACACAGAAACGCATGAATTGAATTACTGACAGCTGTAACTGTGTTTTCAAACATATAACAGGAGCCCTGACGACCAGCCAAGTAAAAGACACATAATAACACCTATTATAAAAAGACCTTTTTTCCCCTGCACACTGGACCAGGACATGAAAATTCAATGAGCTGCATACTGACTAGAAAGTTTGCACTTATAGCCTGGTGATATTGCCAGGACGAAAACCACATTGCTCTCCCTCAATCTGAGATTCAACTATCGATCGGACCATCCTCTCCAGTACCTTGGAGTAGATCTTTCCAGGGAGGCTGAGGAGTGTGATCCCCTATAGTTGGAACACACCCTCAGGTCACCCTTCTTAAAGATGGAGACCACCACCCTGGTCTGCCACTCCACAGTAACTGCCCCCGATGACCATGCAATGCTGCAGAGACGTGTCAACCACGACAGCCCTACAACATCCATAGCCTTGAGATACCCAGGATGAATCTCATCCGCCCCCGGGGCTCCGCCGCTATGTAGTTGTTTGACTACCTCAGCAACTTCTGCTCCCGAGATTGGACAGTCCATCCCCAGGTCTCCCGGCTCTGGTTCCTCCTCGGAATGTGCGTAGGTGGGATTGAGGAGCTTCTCAAAGTATTCCTTCCAACGTCTGACTATAGCCCCAGTGTACGTCAGCAGCTCCCTATCCCCACAGTAAACAGTGTGAGCGAGTTGCTGCCTTACTCTCTTGAGGTGCCGGACAGTTTGCCAGAACCTCTTTGGAACCGATCGATAGTCTTTCTCCATGGCCTCGCCAAACTCTTCCCACGCCCGAGATTTAGCCTCGGCAACTGCCACTGCTGCACCCCACTTGGCTTGTTTTCTGTATATTATATGGTTTTGCTAATCCTTCCCAATCTCCTTATGGGAGCTGCTATAAATTGTAGAATATTTGCATCACAGTAAAATCACAGCTGTATGAAATAGCTCTTCTTTAGTTTATGAAATGACCAGATTAAGACTTCGTTGTACCCTGGGCAACAATATTCAAGGGCCCCATCATCACGACCCAAGGATCACCATAATATGGTCACATACAGAATATTTTACTGTAATATGCAGTAAATATACTCAATACTTGAATGCCTGACATCATGTAACCCGCTCAGGGTAACCTTTGACCCACCTTGTGTGGACTGACCAATGAGGAGAGAGTCTTAACTTGAGGCCCTCTCTTCATTGGTCAGTCTGCAAGAGACCGACTCTCAACTGACGTTCAAAGTCATAGGCAGCGAAGCGTCTCTGTGCAGTGCAAAAGCCTGGGTGGACAGTTTGTTTAATATAGGGTGATCATATTTCCATTTCCAAGAAAGAGGACAGGGAATCTGTGCCTATGACGTCACACTATGGCAACGCCACACAATGCTTGAACCCATTTTTTTTGTAAGAACTAAATTAATATCAGATTCTGCTAATAAAAGGGCTCTAAAACAATAAATACTCAGCATATTTACTGCAAAATCTCATTTTTCTGCTTTAGTGCTGCAACAAGGTTTTATTAATAATAAATTATAACTTTTGTTTTACTACAGCATCGGTACGCTTCCTGTGCACACATTATTAAGGATGCTTGTTTCAGCTGTGAGATTAGACGATAGGATCAATGAAAAAATAAGTTGTCACACTGGAAACTTTCAGAGAATCCACAAATAGTGGCTTTCAAATGGTTTTGTTACTTTTTGCAAGTTTAGAAAAGCAGCAGATGAGACATCATGTCTGATAATTTAGTTTTTCATCTGATAATATTAGAACATGTCAGTAATATCTGAGGGGCTTTTACAAACACTGTATAACTAATACTCCTGGAGAGGGTATGGATTACACAGATTAACATGTGGGGAGCCCAGCTATGGGGGTGGGGTGGTGGGGTGGTGGTCATTTTGCCTTGGCCCCCAAAATGTCTTGAAACGGCCCTGGGTGTGTGACTGAGTTTTGAAGGTGATCTGAATTGTATCAGATGTATAAATATTACATGTGTATAACTTATTGTTTTGCAGGTAAAAACGTGTAGTGGAGATAAATCTACGTACATTTTATTTTTCAACACTTTGTTTTGTTTTCTTGTTTTTATTTAACTATATTTTCTTGTCCTGTCTGTCTCTCTTCTTCCTGCATCTCCTCTAAACTCTCCAGAAAAACTGCTGCCTGGATTCTTACTTTTCACCTCATCAAAGCGGAGAGCGCGTTTCGATGCGTCAGTGAGATGAAATCACCGCAGCACAGGTGATGAGCTCCGCAGAGCGCTTCAGGCACAAATAAGACAGAAAATAGAGAACATGTGCGGACATGAACGATCGTGTGCTAATTATAGTTTTTTGGTTGCGCCACTTTGAGAATGGACCGTGCGCTGGACGCAGCAGCCTGGAGCGCTGCGCACCGATCATCGCTCTGCCGCTCTCTGCTGAAAAGAGTCCATGAATGATAATATAGTAATATAGGTAGAAAACTTTTTTCCGGCTCCCCTGGATGTGTAGGATATACNGTGTGTGTGTGTGTGTGTGTGTGTGTGTGTGTGTGTGTGTGTGTGTGTGTGTGTGTGTGTGTGTGTGTGTGTGTGTGTCTTACATCCGCTGTGAGGACACATTTTTCACCTCTAACATGGGGACATATTAAAATTGTGAGGACATTTGCTAGGTTATCACAGTGAATAAAAACCTAATTTGGTTTTAGAGGTATGGTGTGTGTTAGGTATTTTTATTAAATGTTCATTTTGGTGGGTCTGTGAATCTTTCTTTGTCTGCGTGGGGGGTGATGGGCTCCTGTGAAATTTGTGATGCCTGAGGCCAGATCTCTGGAATGTGGTAACCGTGGTAACCGTAGGAGATGGGTCTGTGCCTCTGTAACCCGAGAAGGCCTGCCTTCTCCATCCTGATGCTTGAATAAAAGGCTGTGTGTAGCTAAGGAACAGAGGGGAGAGGCGATGATGGAGCTCGGAGGAGTTGTTGTGTTGTTCTCTCTCCCCGCTTCCCAGCAGCGCAGCGTGTAATGAAATCCTTTTTTGTGTGTGTTTATTTCAGGTTCAAGGGTTATGGAGAAAGTAAAAATTACCCAACATTTTGGTGGAGGATGTGAGCATGCAGAGCTGGTGAGCTGAAGGCTTTGTCAGGAGCTGAGTGGGTGAGGCCTCCGGTTGGCTCCATGGACGGGCTTTCTGTGCCCAGCTCTCGCATGTCGATTCAGGGTCATAGAAATTACGAATAATCAATCTACTCTCTCTCTCTCTGTGTCGTCCTTTAAGGTAATATGGGATAAATGAAAAATTACCTATCATTTGGTGGCCCGTACGGGGGAAGCTGTCTTCGGGGAGCCATGCAGGCGCCACTTACCTCATCAAAGCCCGCGGAACTAAGATTGTTTCACCGGCGGCATTTTTAGCCCTGCAAGCAGATTCCCATTTAAGCTCTTGCCTTCCCGAACTCAGGATGAATTTACCATGCAGAGGAGAGTAAGTACCTCATTATTTGCACCCTTTTTTCTAATAACTGGTCGACAGTGTGGTGTTACGTTGGTAGTGATTTTTGCCATCCACGCACGACAGACGTTTCGGGCCCCGGCTGAGGGCTGGACTGAGAGCCGCCGGACCTTGTCCTGGACTCTCGTTTGCCTCTGAGGGAACAGAGTAAACGCGAGAGAGTAAACTCACTGCCGCCGGTATTGTTTAAAATTTTATGGTGCGTCGAAGGTACACAAAATGAATTACCACTACATTTGGCAAGGAATCCTAAGTCGGTCTAAATTTGGCCTTGCTGTGTGTTATTCGTAATTTGTTGTGCATCTGGTATCGGGCTGCATCCCGTTTCTGATCGGGTTTGTTACTTCTGGTTGTGCAGAACTTTGTGGTTCTGTGATTTGTTACTGAAATATTGGTGTCAGCTGTCGTTTGTGTTTATGTGTTGTGTTGTGGTTTTAAAAATTTTGCCGAAGCGCTAAAAAACGCGGCTGGGAACATTGGTTCGGATGACGTCTTGCTGCGTTCGAGTGTGTGTTGGTTCGGCCGCTGTCTTCGAGTGTGTGTGTGTTGATTGCGGTGGGCCAGCTGCGGCCGTGTGCGTGTGAGCCACAAGCTCTGAGTGTGTGAGAAAGTTCAGCTGATGGAAGGAAAAAGGCACATGTGAGATCGTTTGGCTACAGTTTGGAGGTTTTGAGCCTGTTTCTGGTGGTGGCGTGAATCGGGGACTTTGAGAGTGTTACATCGTGTGTGTGTGTCCCGGCCAAAAGCTCTGAGTGTGTGGAAGACAGAAACAAAAAAGTGAGTGAGTACCTAAATTAGCTGCGTCCCATTTCTGTTCTGGTTGTGCAGCTTGTGATTCATCTCATTGTGTCTCTGTGTATGAAAACCTGCAGGTAGTGTTGTCCTGTCCTGTTCTGTTTTGTTTGTGTTATCCTGTTCTGTTCCGAGGGTGTGTGTGAGCCGTTTTGGACTGAGGTTCTGAAGAAAGAACAAACTGTGTGATTGTTAGCTACAGTTCTGAAGCTCTGTCTGCCTCTCTGTCTGTGTGTGTGTGTGTGTGTGTGTGTGTGTGTGTGTGTGTGTGTGTGTGTGTGTGTGTGAGGAAAAGGGAAGTGTTGATTTATTGCGATGGGGATGGTTTGGTAAGGCTGCAGGCCGCCAACAAATCAGATAAGGAAAGAAATGAGAGGTTAGAAGAAAGAAGGAAAAAGTAGACAGGTGGGGAAGGAAGGATAGAGGAAAAAGAGAATTAAAGAAGACAGAAAGAGAGGAGACGAGAGGAAGAGGACAGAAAGAAAGAGGAACAGATTAGGAGAGAATGGAAGGAAAAAGCAAGTAGGGAAAGAGATGATTAGTTTTGAATTATTTGTTTTTACATTTAATTTCTAAACTCTTAATGTTACGGTTGTCTTTTAGTCATGGAGAGCCTTTAAGAATCCAGGATTTTCCAAGCTTTTGGTATTTGGTTTTAATGTTCCTCAAAGGCTTTATTATTCTTTAGATGGATCCATCATTCTTTCTATGTGTTGAGATATAAATTAATTAACTCCTTCAGCTCCACCAGCTGTAAGGATGCACTTGTTTTAAACCTAGAGAACAATCAGAGAAGTGGGTCTCAGAGGTGATTCACTCGATTGCCCCTCAAATTAAACTACATATTCTGATCTATAGCCCTTTCTATTATTGTATTAAAATAAACAAATACCCTTTCTTTACAGACCATGCAGTAGTCCCCCTAATGCAGAACTGTCTCAGTCCTTTGCACATTTCTCTTTTATGATGGATTTGACCCCGAGTTACAGAATTAGAAGGGAAGATTATGGTAAATTAGGATTTTGTGTTAATGTGAATAGCTTCTGCTTGGTATAATATCGAACTTGGTGTCTTATTGCCCTGACGGACTCTTTTTCCCTTTTAACTAAACAGCCTTTGTACAATTCTGACACAGGGTTCCTGTGGAAACGGATTAGCTGTGAGGCTGATCTGTGACCATAGATGCCTTTTGTTCATGGACTTAATTCAAAAATACAACTTTGACTCAAGATGGTCTCTATTTCACACGTGGTAGGCTGTTCCTTTCTGGAATGCAAACTTTAGCTCAGCTCAGCTCATGAAGGTTCTTTATATAGATAGTCTAAACAACCCCAAACTAAATATTTCGACCTGGTTTATTGTTTCATTGGTTTCTGTTTTCTAAGAATGAGCTGATTTTATGAGACCTATTGTTTAAATTTTCCAGTGGGACCATCTGATAGATGTAAGCTAGTGTCACCATATTCTGTATTATTGTTTCAATTATGCAGTTTTATTTTAGTGGGTTATTTTCTTTGGTGATAGAATTCTGCACAATGCAGTACATGAATGCTTTATACCAACAAGCCATTAATATGCTGAGACAGTTTTCGTATCTCAGGGTTTTATCATATGACTAAATCATGTTAGGCCGATAAATGTTAACCTTTTTTTTGTGATTGGTGTTTACACGTTTTGTTTTGACCTTAAGTCACCTGATCTTTAAGCTATTAAGGACATCCTGATTTATGGTTTTGTTTTCGTTTCTTGGTTTTCCTGCCATAAGCAGACCTTACCCAGTTTACTGTTTTTACAGGAAGGTGTTCGGATCTTTCATAAACCTTAAAAACTTCCCGTTAAACGAGTCTTGTGGACCATTGATGGATTATGTAAATTACTGGTGTTGCTGGGTTAATTTAATACAACATGGAACATGAAATGGTGATTGAATTAACACAGTGCTAGGTTTTTATGTCTCAGGGCATTTCCTGTCCATCTCAGTATTTTGTCTGTATGCTGGCTCCCCGAACAGGATGTTATCAGGTGGCTTGTGATAGAATTCTTTCACAAAGTCATGTCAAAAAGCCACAGCCCATGCAGATCCTGTTTGAAATGCAAATATCAACTCAGCCCCTGCAGACCATAAATACTAATCAAAGCCCCAAGTGCTTTATTCAACAGTTTGGCTGTTTTGTAACAATGTCATTGTTTTCCTTTAATTTCCCCAGACTGGCTCGTGGAATAAGGAGTGTTTTAATCCTTTAAGTAACATTTGAGCTGATATTCCCTGGGTTATTATTGTCGTTTGAAATGTTTGACTGCACTGCAAACTTTTATAACCTCTTTTTATTTTAAGGTAATGTGTGAAGCTCCACAGGGGGTGAGGGGACTGGCCCACAGCTTTACATTTTTTGAAGAGTTCCTTTGATCACCCCTAGTGTTTTGTAATGCCCTCCTGTGAAGAAGCTGTTATCTGACTCCCGGAGACGGGTTGGTGGTTCTGGGAAGTTGTCTCCAAAGCAAATTACTTCAAGCTTGTCAACCAAAAGGGGTTATTTTTGTTTGTAATGAATTATGGCAAACCTTACTGATTTCATTTATGCTAACCAGACATCAAGTTTAGCACATGGTGTTTAAATGGGGGGAAAATTTTGGAAGCAAATGATCCCCACTCAGTGCAACCTTTGAGTTACAATGCTTTCCTGCCTGAATGCAATTTACATTTAGAAGGCCTTCCGGCCTGAATGCAAATTGTTCCCTAAGCAGCCAAACCACGACTAGACTGGAAGACTCCTTGATCTGTGTCTGTAACGTCCTGCTGTGATGTGTAGGTGTGGTTATCTCAGACTTGGTGGGGGGCAACTTGATTAACAGGTGATAAAGAACAGTGGCTGACCTGCAGTGGTTTCTGCAGAGAACATCAAAGGACACAGACCGGACACAAGAAACTAGGGCCCGACCGATATATCGGCCGGCCGATATTATCGGCCGATATAGGGGTCATTAACTCTATCGGCTATCGGCCAAAAAGACGGCCGATATGGCCGATATAGCGCTACCTATCCAGCAGATGGCGCCAGCTTTATGAACTCATGTTGTGGGCTCCACTCCTCGGGGGGTGGAGCCACCATCACAGCACACATGCAGCGGAGCAGCGGAGTCAAGCAGAGACGAGACGGTGATGAGGAAGTAGGAGGTAAGTCTTCAGTTTTAAGCATATTTGTTGTGTCAGTGGTAAGTTGAACGGTAAAATAAGCAATGACAAAAGTATGTTTCCCCTCAACATGCTTCCTAAGTTTATTGTGTGCCTCGTGGCCTCGTATTGAAAAGTTAACCTGAAAAAATAAAATAAATACTGCCGCAGCATTACGCTGCAGAGCTCAGCTGCTTCCCCTTTAGTCATGCAGGGCAGTAAGTAAGTAACATTGGCCTTATTCTGGTAGACATTCTGGAATATTCTCAGACAATTTCCTCCGCTCTTTTTCAGCAGTCTTTTCAAATTCACGCGGTTCACCCGCGGCTCGCGAAAAAAATAGTGCAGACGCCGAAACTCGCTGCACGGTGCGGGCGGAGCGTGCAGCGCTGCGGCGGCCCATGTGACCTGTAGAATAGGATAACAAGGGCGACGAATGAAGGAGTCCCCGTTTAGCGGCGCTTCGGCGGCACACGACCGTTCTCGCAGCTGAGGACGGG
>SSNQ01033861.1:6597-36609 GCA_006942095.1 Nothobranchius kuhntae | reverse complement strand
GCAGACTTTTAAAAAGTGGAGGGGGCATTCCCTTCTGACATAATGGTTGCGACATCTATGAACCACCTCCACTCAGTCGGCCAATTCAGTAGTTTGCTCATAGTTTAATTCTTGATCCAAACGTTGGACCGTTTCTGCCTCTAACAATGGTTTCCGTCGTTGCTGGTTTCTCTTTTGTCCACCACAGCACCGAGATCACCACGTAGTGCTCCAGTAAAATGTGTTCAGACTGTGAAGCGCACGTTTAACGAAGCTTCGAATCAGTAAAAAAATGAATCGAGGAACTTAATGTATCGAACCATTTGATGACTCGTTTCAGCCCTACTTCCTTTCAACACTTCAACAACTCTTTAACTGTCATTGGCTTGTTTTTACTGTGTGGGCGTCGGAACGAGCCCCCGCACCATGAGAACAAACATCCCAGCTCTAAAGCCGATCTTCATCCGCATACGTCAAGCGTCAAGTGATCAGGAAGCAGAAAGTCCATGTGTTAGGAGATCGTTTCGGGAGGTTGCTGTAAAAAAAAGTGAGGCGCGAACCGGAAAAGCTTCTGCCGACCACGATTCAACAACAGCTTATGAAAGAACGGAAAATGCTCAAAACACGCGGATTCTTCCTGACGTAAGAGGTGAGTCTTCGTTATGTTTTGGTAGTTTTGGCGTTGACATCATCATAAAGCGCAACGTTCTGTGGCTCTTAAAAAAACAGTAAAAACGCTGGCAGCGAAGGGCTTTTCTGATCAGGAAACGGCAGGCAGTGAGTGAGTTAAACAAAAACAAAAATCAAATTTGTGCTGCACATCCATAAAAAAATCCATGTTTAGACTTCTGTGTTCGCAAATCCGTGAATCATACCGTAATCAGTCAAATGCACAAACCACGGCCCTTCGTCATTTACTGATGGGCGAATGGAAAAACAGCCCAACCCTAATGTGGGCTACCGGAGCTGCAATACTTACTCTGAACAGTGTGGCGCTAAAGAGTCGAATGTTTTTACACACTGGGCCTTTAAGGTCTAAACCACAGCGACATGCTGAAGCAACAGCAGGCATACGTGCTGTCAGCGCCGCTGTGGTCGTGTCTGCAGCATGCTGTCTCCCCAACTGTGATTGGTCAAATGATGATGCGTGACTGACGCTACAACAAAGGTAGGTTGTGAACAAGATGAAAACCTCTCCTGTCTCTGACTGACTCTCGTAGTGACTGAAACCCGACAGAAGACCAAATAGTTCCCACAGCTTAATCTCACCGCTCCCCATGGGGACGAGTCAAATGCAGGACATAACTTCACCAGTGTGTGACGATGACTTTGGGACTTTAACTCCCCTCAAAACAAAAAATTCTTTGGATCAATACGAGTCACATGACCACTATACTCGGCTTCAAAAATCATTCATTAGAGAGATCTAATCACTCTAAAACTTCAAGGTTATACAACAGTCTGTGAATGAATGAATGCTGTGGTCGTGTCTGCAGCATGCTGTGATGTAAAAAGCTTTGGGGGTTTTAGAACCCCAGTAGTGCTAAACAGGGCTGTGCAGAGACCTTTGACGGGGCGGGTGCTCAAAGTAAAAAGGGGCACTTATAGAGCAATCCAACAAGTTAGAACATCCAGATAATGACACCCTTGGGCTCAAACAACATAATAAAAATATATCAATTAGTGTCATTAGTGTTAATGTTAGTTCATAAATAATAGTTTTAGTTTTTAAAGCTGACATATCTAGAGATGTTACAACCACATTTTTGCCCCTGATCCGAGTCCAAGTTGTTTGATTTTTTTATTATCTTCCAATACTGAGTCCTGTTCTGATACCAGGTGGTGATGCAATGCATTATAAAAGAAGAAAGAAGTCGTCCTTCTGTCTGTATTTGTCATTTTGTTATTTTAGCCTGAAAAGGTCACTCATTCAGGAAGTACATTTAACAGGAATCAAGATAATTTATTGCTATTGCACAGGTGTACAACCAAATATATTTTGCACCTATTAAAGACAGCTCTAGTAAGAGGTAGTAAAATAAATGTAAAATAAATGCAACCACGGAGACTTATCCAGTGTGATCTACAGCTATGTTAGCCGAGATCTTTTTCCTGTCAGTAGAAAATTCTTCCCATTCCATGATCTCACTGAACTTAACACTAAACACGAGAGCTCTGCTACCAACCTAACAACAACATCCTTTACACAAAGACACCATCATCCATACATGGGAGGAGTCTCAGGGAAACTTAGAAGAATCTTCTCCAAACACAATATCCCAGTAAACTTTAAAACTAACAACACCCTCAGACAGAACCTGGTTCATCCAGAAGACAAAACACTCAAACAGAAGCTCAGTGGGGTCGTTTATGCAGTCCAAAGTGGTGAGGACTGTCCAGCAGATGTTTACATTAGAGAAACTAAACAACAATTACACAAGAACATAACACAACACAGGAGAGCCACCTCTTCAGGTCAAAACTCTGCAGTCCTCCTTGTTTGGGTGTTTTATCTTCTGGATGGACCAGGTTCTGTCTGAGGGTGTTGTTGGGTTTAAAGTTTACTGGGATGTTGTGTTTGGAGAAGATTCTTCTAAGGCCCTGTCCACACGTAGCCAGGGATCTGCCAAAACGTAGATATTTTTCTACGTTTTGGCCTGTCATCCACACGAAAACGGAGTTTTTTCACATGAAAACGGATCTTTTTAAAAACTCTGGCCAAAGTGAAGATCTGCATTTTCTCCGTTTTGGGTGTCTGGTGTGGGCGGACAAAACCGGAGTTTTAAGGTCCGCAACAAAAAATGCTGACATCGCGTGTGCGACCTGTGTTTGCACTAGCCGGCATCATGGATGCCCTCAGAGCTGCGCTCTGTCACTACCCGATCCATCAATTGTCCAAGTGCTTTCTGCTTGTTTGTTTTTGCAAGCGGAATTACTGCTCCTTGCGGAAGACCACAGACGAAGGACGAGGTTAAGAACGGGGGAAGTACTGCCGCCTACAGGTCCGGCATGTCCTTAACAACGTATTTATCCGGGTACGTGTGGACAGAGTTTGTTTTTAAAACGCGGTGGTGTGGATGCAAGTTTTTGGAGGGGCGGATATTCGTTTTTAAAAAACCCCGGCTACGTGTGGACTAGGCCTAAGTTTCTCTGTGACTCCTGCCATGTTTGCCCAAAGGATGTTGTTGTTAGGTTGGTAGCAGAGCTCTCATGTTTAGTGTTAAGTTCAGTGAGATCATGGAATGGGATCAAGAATTTTCTACTGACAGGAAAAAGATCTCAGCTAACATAGCTGTAAATCACAATGGATAACTCTCTGTGGTTGCATTTATTTTACATTTATTTTACTACCTCTTATTAGAGCTGTCTTTAGTAGGTGCAAAATATATTTGGTTGTACACCTGTGCAATAGCAATAAATGATCTTGATTCCTGTTAAATGTACTTCCTGAATGAGTGACCTTTTCAGGCTAAAATAACAAAATGACAAATACAGACTGAAGGACAACATCTTCTTTTATAATGCATTGCATCACCACCTGGTATCAGAACAGGACTCAGTATTGGAAGATAATAAAAAATCAAACAACTTGGACTCAGATCAGGGGCAAAAATGTGGTTGTAACATCTCTAGATATAAGTCAGCTTTAAAAACTAAAACTGTTATTTATGAACTAACATGAACACTAATGACACTAATTGATATATTTTTATTATGTTGTTTGAACCCAAGGGTCTCATTATCTGAATGTTCTAACTTGTTGGATTGCTCTATAAGTAGGGGCGCAGATAGGATTTTCAAACTGGGGGGGACAAAGTTCCAATGTACACTCAAACACACACACACACACACACACACACACACACACACACACACACACACACACACACACACACACACACACACTATTGTAAGCGCCTTAACTAGAGCTCAGTCAGTTTGTGTAATTTCATCCAACGGTTTACGTAAAAACGAACACTTTTATATACGTGTTTGAAGCCATTATGCAGTGGAACGCTGGCAACAAAGCTCTACCTGATCAGCACTATAAATGATAAATGATCCCCAGTTGTATGGCGCCTCTCAGAGTAAGTACTCCAAAGCGCTTTACACTACAGTGTATCATTCATCCATTCACACACACATTCACACACTGATGGTAATGAGCTACGATGTAGCCACAGCTGCCCTGGGTCGCACTGACAGACACGCCCCACTATTTAAATCAGTCATTTGTTATTCTTCCAATCAATTACTAACCAAAACCTCATGCTTTATGCAAAACATTAAATGATTTTCAGCATACCGATTTTTACAGAAAACATAAAACCCTAAAAAACTGCACATAAAATATAATAAGAAACAATATTCACTTATCACTTAGAGCAGTGGTTCCCAAACTTTCAGCCTGACCAACAGATGTTTTACGATATTTAGAATTTTTCATTATATTTGGAAAGTTTTTATTTATATATATATAAATATATAAATCTCATTTTAAATTGTATATTTTACTTTTTTTATGATTATGTGGCACACTTGACTTACGTACCTAACGCATCGGCATCTGCCTCTTTTTCACAGCTTTTTTTTTTACATTGTCGCTACGTCTGTCACGTTTGTGGTGTTTTACCATCATTTCTACATCCATCACGTCCCAGAGAAGGTTAAACCAACATCAAACCCAACGTTTGGAGCTCGTAAACTCCACACACTCTCGTGCAGCACCAGCTGTCTGATGCTGCAGCAGCGCCAGTATTTCCGGCTGGATGAGTGAATTTCTTCATCAGAGTCAATATTCTGCTTCATAATCAGAGTCAGTCATTACCAGACAAAGTGATCAGTCAACAAAGACCAGACCTGCCGGCAATTATACGTTTTATCTCATATTTGCGCTCTTCATGCTGCGCACATCTCCTCCTCTCCCCGACTGGGAACCTCTCAGCGGGAGGCGATTTTCAAACTCTAAAAACTCCAAAACTTTGCTCAGCCTGAAGGTTCCACATCTCCACTATCTTCTGATGTAAAGTAGTAACTTCATGAGGGATCATATTTGTAGATGAGACTTGTTAAAGTCAGCAATGAGGCTTTGGCACTTAAAACGAGTAAGTCCCAACACTGACAACAACGTACTGAATCTATAACCAACATGCATAAACAGACAGATCGGTCCAGCCTGCTTACACTGTTGGTCATTTTTAAATACGCAGTAATCATTGTTTGCCTTTTTCGCTTCATCCGGCATCCTAGCAGCAAACACTTTTGCGCCTCTGGAGTCAGTGTTTGTTTACGTCATGCTGCATTCAATGTAATTGGAAAAAGGAGCATCAAGCGCTAAACCTCAGATTTTGTTTTCTTTCTGGCCTTAGTTGGGGGGACGGATAGGGGTCGACCTGAATCTGGGGGGGACAGATCCCCCCCGTCCCCCACCCTATCTGCGCGCCTGTCTATAAGTGCCCCTTTTTTTTACTTTGAGCACCCGCCCCGCAGGCAAAACATCGGTCTGACATCTCCATGGCTACAAGGTAGAGCGAGAGCAGGGACAACCAATCACACGTTAGTATGATGCGGCAGAGCCAGTCAGTGAGCTTGTAGGCGGATCTAAGGGAAAATAGGCTTCAGCTTGAGGCGGCTGCCTCTGCATGGTCCTAGTGCCCGATATGTATAACAGTATAACAGTTTTGTATGGTAAAATCTGATGAACGACCGGAAAAAGGGCACTTTGGACAAAAGGGGCAGGTGCTCAAGCACCCTCCGCCCCCTGCACGTGCCAGGTGCTAAACATATACAGATTAACATTTTAAAGTTTGAACCTCATTCTCATAATTTCACTGTAATGTCCCTCCATAGACTGACCATATATTCATTCATTCATCCACCAGTACCTGTGTCCATGCTGTCCAGGTCCAGGACAGAGCAAGTCACCCCCAAACCAACTTTTTTTTTGCTGATAAATGACATGAACGAGTGTCTAATCACGCTGCAGACATGTGTAGTCAATAATTTAGAACTTCAGTGCATTTTAGTTAAATTTTAAATATTCTGCCTAAAACTGTCAGTGTTGCGCCGTCGTCAGGTAAAAACTCCGCTCTGTATTTGAATTTAAATCTGCCACCGCTACTGGCTAAGAGGTATGCTATGATGTAAACTGGTTCATTATGATGTCACAATGCCATTGTAAGCCTGTGTGTTTGTTAGCAGCTCCGCCCTCTCAGTCTGCCAGGCAACAGTATTTGTTGCATTTTTCAAATATTACGTGGGAGTGAAGTTAGTCTCTTGTAGGGGGGTGACTTGCTCTTTAAAAGTTTTATTGAAAATATTTTTTCAACACTAAAACGCAACGGATGACTCAAATTGTGTATGATAAAAATGTGGTGGGCCACAGTTATGCTTTGACTACCTTTATTGCTTTCAGTTCTATTGAATACTGTATTGTACATCCTGGTTAATAGGAATACCAAAAAGGAAGTGGTGGGACATTGCAAAGACAAATATTATAGTGTGTAGTATGTTTCAGCTTGATTTAAACCACCATTATTTGGCTGTGTTAATAAACAGACATAATAGGAAAATTGTGTATCTGTATCCTGTTATTTATCTTTTGGTATGCGTATATATATATATATATATATATATTGTGTATCTAATGTCAGTCGTTGTACTCATATTTACAATAATTTCATTTAGACCAAAATAATCTGCTTGTATGATGGATTTCTGGTCAGGGTCAATGCTTTAGAAGTTAACCCATCAACTGGGGCTGGGCGATTTGGCCTAAAGTCAATATCACGATATATTGAGGATCTCACCTCGATAACGATAAATGGACGATAACTACAGGTGTGTGCATAAAACAAAAGTTGTCCACTAGATGGGGCTGTCACGTGTATCACGTTGAGTCATATTTCTACGTGACTCAAGGTGGTACAACTTCTTAAAGGTAACATTACCAACTTACACACATCTTTTCATTTTTTTATCATCAAATTTATTGACGGGAAAAATGATTTCGATATAAGTCAGAAATTTTGATAATGATATTTTTTCAGTTCACTTCCCAGCCCTACCATCAACATATAAAAAATGGACATTACCCCCTATTGCTCATTGCTCTCCCTGTTAGTTGCTGCTGCTGACTGAGGCACCGCAAAACCGAGGCTCATCTGTGGCCACTGGGTTGGCTGGCATACCTGCTGAACACCTAAGGTATGCTAGCAGTAGTTAGCACCACTCCTTGCTATCTGCATTTCATTATTTCTTGCTCATGAATGTTTGCCTGATTCAGTGCTAGCTGTTCTGTTGGTCCCAGTGATGAAAGACAAGGGTGGGAGAGGTGGTAGCATGGATACCTATAGGTCCATTGCTCTGGCTAGCACTCTCTCAAAAGTCTTGGAAAGAATTCTGCAAGAAAGAATTAACGACGCCTTAAAAATCACAGCCAATCAGTTTGGCTTTAAGTCTGAGTGTGGTACAAACATGAGTATAAATGCCCTTAAATGAGATCGTGACCAAATACAGAAACCAGAACTTCTCAGGCTCTATGTGCTTCATTCCAGCATTTCATTCATTGTCTCAGTTATCTTGTTTCAACCATCATTCATCATAATCTGTTCATTATTGTTCCTAACCCTCAGTTCACATCTGCCTGCTGCCCGTCCACCCTGCGCTCCCACCGCTCACCTTTCCTGAAGTCCTGGACAATAACCCATTCGACTCTTCAAGCCAACACCTTGCCTACAAGCTCACCACATCCTCAGATCTTACTCCTTCCCTCCCCCTCGAGCCCTCAGCTACCAACAATACAGTAAGTCACAACTCTTCGTTCACATCAGCTACCAGTCTGCAGCCAGTTAATTCTCTCATTTCCAGAATCTCTCGAGCCCGGGACCATCGCCACACGTTGTTTTCTCCCTCAGTTTTCCTTAAATAAACCCTGTTTGCTTTGATTTCCTGTGTCCGAGACTGATTCTCTGTGTCCTGGTACAAAAACTCAACCCCAACATGTCAACTATTCATAAAGCTGCTGCAAAGAGGTGTTATAAGATACACATCTTGGTTTAATGGTATGGTAAGCAAATTTTACACCTAAAATGGAGTAACAGTATCTCTGAGCTATTTAAGGTCAGTAATGGAGTCAGACAAGGAGGCGTTCTATCCCCTCTTCCTTTAAACCTGTACATGGATGATTTATCAGTGAGGTTAAAGGTCAGCAGGACTGGTTGTGCAGCGGGTGGTGTCATAAATCATCTGATGTATGCAGATGATTTAGTGGTTCTAAGTCCGAGCACCGTTGGTCTACAGCAGCTACTAGATATCTGCTCTGACTATGAAGTAGAACACAACATTGTGTATAATGCAGCTAAAAGTGTGGTTAGGATTCGCCGGGCCGAGGACGAGCAAATGAAGTTTCCAGAGTTGTATCTGCCAGACTCTGTGATTAGTGTCACCAAGAATGTTAAACATGTTGGTCATATCATCACTGAGGACATGAGAGATGATGTCATGTACAGGCACTGCTGTATGTTATATGCTCAGAGAAACACACTCGCTCCTAAGTTTGGGTCTTGCTCTGATAATGTAAAGATAAGCTTGTTTAAGGCTTATCTGCATATCTGAAAGGTGGCAGCCCTACCTGTGTCCATGCTGTCCAGGTCCAGGTGGTGAAGAACACACGATGAAGCAGTCCCAGCTGATGGATGATCCTGAAGTGGTAGCAGGTTTTCTTTAGCCGTGTTTAGCTAACAGCTGCAATAGAAACAAAGCAGGAGAGCTGATTAAGATGCTGCTTCAGAACAACGCAGGAGATTAAAGATCCAACGCTTTGGTTCTGATCAGCTGAGGACAGATCCAGTCTGGAAAAGAGGACCTTTGGTCACTTGAGTTCACGGAGTAGAGCTAACCGCTTTTTCCTCCAGAGTCAAATTCAGATTCGGGGCTTTTCCGTCGGAGAGTGTGAGCAGGATGGATCAGAGAGCGAGCAGCGATCCTGCATCATGACCAACTCAGATGAGCGAGTCTGATAGAGGGAACCTCTTCAATCTGAAGAAAGCAGCAAAACGAGCGCGTTTCTCAGAGAGGCCAAAGGAGCAGCAGCAGATCCAGAGGGCAGGAAGTCTAGAGAAAAGCTTTTCTCACCTACAACCTGATTCTGGAGCTCCGATTGTCACGAAGACCGCAGAATATTTTCTCTGGTTCTGGAAAGAGAACACCTCCTCCACAGCCTGGTGAGAAGATTTCTGCAGCAGCAGTTAGTCGCTCTAGCTGATCAACTCTCCCAGAGACTGAAGTGAAGACATTTTTACTGCAGAGCCTCAAATTTTCTCCTCACACACCAGAACAACAACAAGCTAGCTCTGCTAGCAGCTTCCGGTTTCTGCTTCTTCCGATGGTCGGTGACCAGTTTAAAGGTGCACTAGCGCCACCTGCTGGAGCCTAATAAAACACACCTGTGTGTTCAGAATGGGACTAATAAAACACATAACATGTGATGTCTTCCTCAAACAAGTACTTAAAGTAAAGACAAGTTAGTTTTACACCTGTTATAATAATTTTGTTTTTTACTCCATTTTTATTTTAATGTTGTTTGTTTTTATTTAATCTGTTTTTCTTTTATGTAAAACTAATCATGTCTGTCGCTGCTACCTCTTGGCCAGATCATTGTTGTAAATGAGAATGAGTTCTCTATCAGCTCATCTGGTTAAATAAATAACATTTTAAGTTGTTTCTTCAAATGCACTGACAAACAAGTAAATTAATTTTCCTTTTTGACGTTTCATTATCTAAATACATTTTATTTACTTATTTTTATATTCTTTATTTAACCAGGAAGGTTCCATTGAGATTAAAATTCTCATTTTTGAGGGAGCCCTGGCCAAGAGCCAGTAAAAGATACAATCACAACATTTATATTAAAGTTATGTACAAAATTATAGAAGGCAGTTACAACCGGGGCATGGGACAAGAAGTAAGCCAAAAGTTGCCTCATGTTGCAATCAGCACACTTTATTTTCCACATGCATTAGGAGAGATTCTGCCACCCTCAGTCCCTGCGACAAATCTGAAGATTTTACAAGATGTATACCTTTTTATTCTTCCTCTCATGCTGCAAAGTTTCATGTTGACCCCTCCCTAACTTTGTTGAAGGCCATCACCTGTTGCCTTGGTAACTGACATTCCTCTCTGCTTTCACTCCCTCCTCCAGATAAGATGGGAGACACACTGCCCCATCTGCTTCCTACCCTATCTTCCTTTGCGAAGGCTGCGATGACATACGTCCTGGCTTTTGCCCTTTGAACAGCTTTTAGATGGTCTAGTCTGCACCTGGCCTGCGCCAGTTGAGAGTCTCCTTCAGCACAAGCTGAAACTTCTAGCAGTATAAGCCTGCATAAATCAGCTATAGGTCTAACTCAGTGCTAGGCTGTACCAGTCACAGGTGAGTCATCCATTTGGTATATGCATCGTTCAGTTCAAAGGGCCGTGAGTAACAC
Source organism: Nothobranchius kuhntae (assembly GCA_006942095.1). Classification (NCBI taxonomy): domain Eukaryota; kingdom Metazoa; phylum Chordata; class Actinopteri; order Cyprinodontiformes; family Nothobranchiidae; genus Nothobranchius; species Nothobranchius kuhntae. The sequence continues at coordinate 26,143 of SSNQ01033861.1, read as the reverse complement.
CCGATCACTGAAATTATTAATATGGGGATTAGCATACAGGTGATTAATTATAAGCATATAAATACACGTGTGATCAAACCTTATTTTCACAAAGCATACTGATGATTAACCATAAAAATGAATATATGATTGTCACTTATGTGATTAAACATTATTTTTCCTTACATAGGCCATCTGGACTGTGGTTCTCCTGTTTCAGCCTGAAGAGGAAATTTGACCTCAGTAAGATCAGTCTGGTTATTGGATCCTAACTGTGAAAAACCTCTGAGGGAATGTGTGGACATGATGGCACCTTCCTCTTACTCCATAGAACTCACCTGCTCAGGTAGATGGCGTCTGGCTCTTATTTCTACCTTGTCATGAACTGTATTTATCAGCTGTAACTGTAGCAAACACAGAGTAGCAGAGAGAAAAGCTGAAGGTTTGTTACTGAAGCCGACTGTCAGAGGAAGGTTCTGACTTCTGCAGCTGCTTCAGAACAAACGCTGGTGCTGAAGTCATCCTGAAAGTGAAAACTCAACAACTTGGTCACTTTGTGTTTCTCTGCTTTTTCTGGGCCGTGGGCAGAAGGTGGAAAACACAGAAACCAGAAACAACACAAACACAAAAGTTGTTCACTTTGTTGTTTTATCTCAGATGTTTTTTTCTCTTCTCACTTTTTATTTTCAGACTCCACCCTGCTCCACCTCTGATGGTTCAACAGGAACTCACTGCAAACATTTGATTTTACACTCATCTTCAAGTGTTTCAGTACAAAATGTAAAGATGAAAGTTGGTTTTATTCCCTGTAAAGGAAACTTTCTTTAGAATTCTTTCATCTGCTGCAACATGATCAGTCATGTGTTTCATTCACTTTCAGGCTCTTGGACTGATGTGGTCATCAGACTAGTTGTGGTCCTGCTGGGTATGATGGGATCAATCCTCTACTTCTACTTCAAGTTAGAGCATGTGTCATGCACGCTGGATTCAGTTAGAAATGTTCTAGCAGGAATTCTAAAACAGGGGAGGAGACAGCCTTCATGAACCAGTAGAGCAGGATCTNATATTTTAGTTTGTTATAATAATTTAGTGTTAACCAGTGCAGGTGCTATGTATGTTGATGAGGCACATGTTTCAATGTTTTAAATATATACAGTATGTAATACAAATTTACAAAATGTAAATACAAAGGATATTTCCCTCATTCCAGTGTCATGTGTTATTTTTTCATTGAAGTCATAGTCTTCAGTAGGGACACCAGGTCCATAGAAAGCATAAATATGTTAACAAATATTTAATTAAGCATAAATAGTCTTCACTTTAGAAAGAGTCTCAAAATAGGCTTAATTAGCTATTAGCTATCCACTTAATTAATAATGCATAAATGGATTAATAAGAACTTTGTTCATGGTTTGTTAACTATGAATAAGCCATAAATAAACAGCTTTTACAGGAAACTAGTCATTAGAAGTTAAGCATTAATTAATGTGTTTGTCAGTTGCTTAAAAGTACTTTGTTAATGGTTTGTTACATATGAATAAGAAATGAGAAAACAGCTTTTACAAGGGACTAATCATTAAAAACAAAGCATTAATTAATGCATTGGTTAATTGTTTATTAAGTAAGAGTCATTGTTATTAATTATTTGTTAGTAGTTACTTACATGTTTGTTCATGTGTAATTAAGGCTAAATAAGATGTAGTTATTATAAAGTGTTACCGACGTGGTTTTTGTTGTTTGTCCCTTTTTGTCTGACGGGGTCTGCTCCACTACGTCCTGTAAACAAAACTCTTCTATGGAAACGTTACCTCTGAACAGTCGTCTGTCATTTTACATGTTTCTGTTTTATTTGTTCACTTCACATTTATTCACAATTCTTTCTCATCTAAATGTAACTTTTCCTTTTCCAGAGTGAACTGATGCTTTTGCGTGTTGCTATCTTTGTTAACACAAATGTTTTCTCCACACAGATCTGACAAACTGATGAGTTTCCACTGAAGGTGTCTGATGCTTCTCTTCCTCTCTCTGTCCAGACTCAGTCAGACTGGTGGATGGGACTAACCGATGTTCAGGTAGACTGGAGGTGAACGTGGACCAGTCCTGGTCCTCAGTGGGTGAAGATGCTTTTGACCAGCAGGATGCAGAGGTGGTCTGCAGGGAGCTGGGCTGTGGGCCTCCTTCAGCCCTCCAGGGGGCGCTCTATGGAGAAGCAGAGGCTCCAACATGGAGCAAAGAGTTCCAGTGTGCAGGCAACGAGACTGCTCTGTTGGACTGTAGAAGCTCAGGTTCAGATAGAAGCACCAGCTCACCTGGTAAAGCTGTTGGACTCACCTGTTCAGGTAGAGGAGGAGCTACACACCTGATTCAGTTAACTAGTTTATTTCATTTATTCTAGGATCAGTGGAGACCAGCGGTTGACTGGTCTGATGTCTGGAACAAGAACTCAGCTGCTGTAGTTTGTTCTAACGTGGGTTGTGGTTCTGCTGTTTCAATTAACACATCAAAGGAATCATCAGAAAGACCCGCGTGGTGGATAGATGCATCCTGTCTGCAGTCAGCATCTCTGCTGATAGTGTTTAGATCCGTATGATTATTTCTCTGATGAGACCCTGGAGGTGATCTGCTCAGGTGATCCGGAACTCTCCACATGTTTAGTAACTTTTCAGCAGGTTTCACTTGTTGCTAACAAAACACCTCAAAGCAGAACTGGTGAACCTGTAGATGAACGTCTCGTTAACGTTAGAGTCTATTCCACTTTCAGGCCCTCTCTGTTGTGCTTCAGCTTGTCCTCCAACAGCACTTCCCACAGATGAAGTTGTCATGTTTATACATGCTTGTAACCATGGCAACTAATCAGTCTCATGACATTTTTCATTGAATGTTTGAGAACAAACTGGAGCTATTTCTATCTCGTTACCAGGTTTGTTGGTGTAGCCACAGATCTCCCTCTCTTCCTTCACTGACGGGGTCTCCAAAGCCATAAAACAGGGGTCTGAGGTTCCCATTGGCTCACATTTCAGCATCATGTGCTCCATCACACCTTAGTACCAAAGCGGTTCCTTCCAGCTCATCTTCATCACCTCCACCTCAACACAGAAATAATCATCAGCTTATATTCTTTTATCGTGTCGTTCTGCTGCTGATGCTGCTCTCTGTTGGACTCAGCAACTTTTCCACACATCTTGTTGTGTGATGATTTCTAGATGTGTGAGTCAGCTGACCACAGATCGGTAAAAACGTGGTTTAGAAGTTGTGAGTGAAATGAAATCTAGACTTTCTGCTGCATCAGGATCAGTATTAGAGCTCCTGTCACTGAGAAAACACAAACATTTACAGATGATCTGATTCTCTCCAACACTCATGTCAACAATGATGCTGTGTGTTATTTGTTCACTAGATGGTGATTTTAATCAGAGGAAGAAAAATCTGTCTGAAAATGTCATTTCTGTTTGTCCTGGTCTGACCCTTTCAGTTAAAGTCTAGTATGTTTTATTTCTATGTTCCATCTTTAGAATTCTGATGTTTTATTGATAGGGTTGGGCATCGTTTGACTTTGAATGATTCCGATTCCAATTCCTCGTTTCGATTCCCAATTCCGATTCTTTGAAGACATGACATGTTTTACATGAGCCAGCCAACCACAATCTTGCTAGATGAAATCTTAACATGAATTCTAACTCTATGCACAATAGCATTACCTTCATTTAGACAAAAACATGTTTTGGAAAAAAAAGAGAGAAAAGGACTTGCAGCACAACCAGTGTGTTTGTTTCTGACCACAACCAAAGTCTGGAAGAAGCCTCTGGGATGAGAGGCTAAATGTCTCCAACATATCCAGAAACGTCCAGCTGTTTTCAGCGAAAACTCTCAGGACGATCATGTCCAGGATGACTGAGAACTACACCTCCATGCTGCAGCAGCATTCAGTCAGAACAGGAAGTGAAACTTAAACGTAGCTGCTGTCAGTAACAGATTTTAAACATTAAAACTAAACAGAAATGGTTCAGAAAGGAAATTAAAATGTTCACAACTTTGTGTGTGATTTATTATTATTATTATTATTATTATTATTATTATTATTATTATTATTATTATTGCAGCTGAAGCTGGTGTGGTCCACCACAGATAAGCTGCTCTAGCATGATGACTTTAATTTCTACAGGTTATTGTTCAGCCTTCTGACGCTCACGGGTCTGACTGCTGACACTCCGTGCGTTTTTATTTCTGCAGTGAGACAAACTCACCTCACACCGTCCAGAGTTTGTTCTTTAAAGATTCTATTAAATCCACCGTGTTGATGTATTTTAACAAGTTTCCTCAACACTGCAGGAGTTAAAGTTTACATTAAAAGTTCGGCAGAGGCGTTTGTTTGTGTTTGGCCGCTGCGCGCCAGGTGGGGGGAGGGGGCACTCGGTGCTGCGGACAGACGGCTGGTGTGATCAGCTCTGAAAAGAGTTGATCACTGTTGGCAGTTTTTTTTTTTCAATCTTTTATTTTCATTTATTGACATTAAAATAAAAATACAGAACTAAATTGCTGCAAGCCAAAATGAAAAAGGGGACAGAAAGAAGAAAAACTTTTGTTGTCTGCCCCTTTTAACTAAAATAACATTAATACAAATGAAGTAATCATATGATTCTTAAAGAAATTGAACAATATAGTTCCTGGACTTGTTGGCCGACAAAATCTCAGCCCATGAATTTGAGAAAAAAAAAAGAAAACAATTTACACAAAAAGAAGCATTAAGTTATAGATCTATATACATACATATATACACATACGAATACATACTAGGTTATTTTTTTTCCTTTCATCCCCCCACCCTCCTCCCCCCTCCCCTCACACATTTATGTAACGGATCTATATAAGTTAATCATTTTATGTTTCATCTCTTTTTTGAAAGTCAATATTGTTTTTGCATTCTTGAGTTCAGTATTCAATTTATTCCACAATTTAACTCCATGTATGGAGACACAATGTTCCTTTATGAGTATCCGATGTCGAGGTATGTTAAATAAATCATGTCCTTTTAAATCATATTTGCTATGTCTTTTTGAAAATCTTTTAATTAAGCCTGCAGGTACGTTCCTTTTGTTTGCATTATACATAAATTTTAAAATATTGTAGTCCACCAGATCATAGAATTTTAGTGTTTTTAATTTAATAAATAATGGATTGGACGGATCTCTGTAGTTGCTCCTTGTGATTATTCTTATTGCTTTTTTCTGTAAGATGTAAATGGAATTTGTGTAAGTTTTATATGTTGTTCCCCAGATTTCAATGCAGTAGTTCAGGTATGGTATGATCAGTGAGTTATATAACAAATATAATGAATTATTATCAAGCAACCCTTTTGCTCTATGTAACAGTGCAATAGTTTTAGATATTTTAGTTTTGACACTGTTTATATGTAGTTTCCAAGACATTTTTTCATCAGTGATGACTCCCAGATACTTGACTTCTTTAACTCTTTTAATATTAATCTCATCTATATTTAATAAAATTTCAGCATTTGAATTTGTATTACTAAATATCATAAAACAGGATTTATCACTGTTTAATGATAGTTTGTTCCCTTGTTCCCATTGTAGCGTTAGGAAGTATAATGGTCTGCCCTTAAAAGCTGCCCCTTCACACAGTAACACCGCCAAGGTCGGACGCTTGGTTCACCATGTTTTCATTCCAGGAGAAGAGACAGAAGAACAGAAGAAGAACGCTTTTCATGGGTTAATCAAAGTACTTCATTTGTGATAAGCTAATCAAAGCATTTGTTGATCCTTAATAATCAGGTGAATGATCTGTGAAATAAAGATGTCATGAGTTATGTGTTTAAATGAATAAACAGGGCTGCCCCAGACACACTGATATGCATTACCATGGAAACGCATGACACATTGTTTTCAACCAATCGGAACTTTCGCCTGTGGAAGGGCAGAATCTGGTTTGTTTATGAAAGTAGTCCATTCCGGTTTACTAAGATTCTCAAACAACTGGGAGATATAAAAAGAAGGCAACGCCATTTTAAGTCAGTTCCACGTTACGTTCGACTTTCAGCAGTTACGTATTAAACTCAGCTCCAGGACATCCGAGTTCCTAAGGATTTCCATCGTCATCATTAAGAAGTTCAGACTGGCCAGCTGGACTTCCTACTTTGAGCTGAAATCTGTCAAGCTTGAGATTTTCCGTCGTTTATACCAACGAGACGACGGTCCTTCAAAATAAGAGTGAACTTGTTGACGCCTGCCTATACTACCTGAGTCGACCCTTCAGACGGGCGTTGTGTGCTGTGACCGCTGTTTCAACCAGCTCCAGTATCGCTGAAGGTCCGAGACCTGGCAATTCCTGATCTAACACGGGAGGCTCTTCCTGGGTACGTAAATACGGCAAATGGCGGCTCGTGTCATCAGCTTCTGAAGCCTCGTGGTAGCCTAGTCAAAACAACCAGATTCGCTACTCAGCCTAGAGATTCTGAACAAAACACACACACACACACCAAACCGAACCATCTACATACATCTGCATCCATCATTGAGATAGTCCTGGCAGATTGTAAGAATTTATAATTATAGAAATTAAAGATTCTTAAACGATCCCAACTTTCTCTCTTTCTTGTCTCTCAGTCAATACAAAGTGTTGAAGTAAACTCCCTGATGATAAAAACGACCACTTCTGATTGATTATTTAGATTGTATAAATATACAGGATCAGGTAATTAAATTATTTAATTACAGTATATAAATATACAAACTTCAAATCATTACACCATCAAACCATAGTTTAATTTTTTTTCATCTCTGTATCACTTCTATCATCTGCTCAACAATATCTCCTGAATAGTAAAAAGTTGTATCATCTGCAAATAATTTGCATTTTAATATATTGGATGCCTCAACAATGTCATTTATATAAATGATAAATAGTTTAGGGCCCAATACCGACCCTTGTGGTACACCACAAGTTATGTTATTTATATGTGATTTTGTGTTGTTTATTTGACCATACTGCTGCATAAGATAACTTGTTATCCATTTTAGGGCCATCCCTGTGATGCCATATTTACAAAGTGTTTTAATAAGAATTTTATGATCCACTGTATCGAATGCTTTTTTTTAAATCAATAAAGATACTTATGAGATGAGTTTTTTTGTCAATGGCTTCCGATATTTCTTCTGTTAATTCCATTAATGCCATGGATGTTGAATGATTTGTTCTAAAACCATACTGACTGTCATTTAATATCTCTTCTTTGATCAGGAATGGATACAGCCTAGCAATATATAATTTTTCTAATATTTTTGAGAATTGAGACAATAAAGATATTGGTCTGTAGTTGGAAAAGATATGTTTGTCTCCACTTTTATGAAGTGGTATGACTTTTGCAATTTTCATCCTGTTAGGAAATGTCCCTGTTGCAAAAGATAAATTACATATGTAAGTCAATGGATGAATAATACTTTCTATTATATTTTTTATTAATGTCATGTCTAAACCATCACAGTCAGTACTTCTTTTGTTGATGCATTTATTGATAATATTTCTTATTTCATCACTAGTTACTGGACTTAAATATATACAGTTTTTATTGCTTTTGATATTCTCCATAATACTATAATTAGTTCTTTTTGGAATGTTTTTTGCCAGGTCAGGTCCCACATTAGTAAAAAAATTGTTAAATTCATTTACTATTTTACTGGTTTCACTCATTTCAGACTGTCCGTTTTCAAAATAATTTGGAACAGTTGAAGCTATTTTATTTCTTTTTATGGCATTATTTATTATTCCCCAAGTTGCTCTAATATTATTTTTGTTTTCTTCTAATAAATTGCTATAATATTCCTTTTTTTGTCCTTTGATTATAGAAACTAATTTATTCTTATATTTTTTGTATTTCCTTTCTGCTTCACTTGTTCTTAGTTTTAAAAAACATCTATATAATGTATTTTTTTTCTTACAGGCGTTCAGCAGCCCTTTTGTCATCCATGGTTTTTTTCATCCTCCCTCTTTTTGTTTGAGTTTTTGTTTTACAGTTTTTGTCATATTGACTACATAATATTCCTATAAAAGAATTGTAAGCCATGTTTACATCATCAACATGTACTTCTTCCCAGTTTTGTTGTTCCAGATCTCTTTTTAGTGCGTCTATAGCGTTTTGTGACCTGTCCCTTATAAGTTTTTCCATTTTTTGTTGATTTTTGATCTGGTGATTTTTATAGACTGTGAAAATTGGCAGATGATCACTGATATCAGTCATCACTATTCCACTTCTCTCTATCCCTTCTGAAGCATTAGTAAATATATTATCTATAATTGTTGAGCTATGCGCATCAATTCTTGTTGGTTCGGTTATCAGTGGAAACAGACCCAGTAGATACATTGAATTTATGAAGTCGTTTGCTGTCTTTGAATTGTTTACATTTTCCAGATCAACATTAAAGTCCCCACAGAGAAATACATCCTTGTTACAGATTCCACTCAACATCTCAGTAATTGTATTTGTACATGTTTCTACACAAGATCCAGGTGCTCTATAGATACAACTTATTATTATGTTTTTTGTCTTTTCAGAGATTATTTCAATAGTGATCATTTCCAGTACATCTCGGATGGCTGTTGACATGTTATGAATGACTTTACTTTTTAAATTGTGACATACATACAGTGCAACACCACCACCTCTTTTATTAATCCGATTCATAAAGTACATTTCATACCCCTCTATTTGTACCTCCTCCTCATCTCCTTTCTTTTAACCACGTTTCTGTTATAGCAATGATTTGAAATGGTTTTTTATTTTGTGTTAAATAATCCAATATTTTAGAGTAATTGCAATACAAACTTCTACAATTGAAGTCAATGATCGAGAGTGTACCTTCTGTCAAAACTGAATCACTTAGTTCTTGTTCACTAAAATATTCACATTTATTATTCATATGTATGTACAAATTATTTTCTAATTCCTTTCCAGGGTCATATAGCTTGTATTCTAGTTCCTCATATGTATTTGTTGTTATGTCCATATGCTTGTGTTGTGGTTTACTTGTATTTCATTTATGTGATGTTATATGAGATTTTACTTGATTCTACGTCCCTCTTCCAACTTTCACTGTTTATTAAATTTTTCCAGTTCTCCCAGCTCCTTTATTATCTTAGCCTGTGACCCTTCTTGTTCTCTGATCCATACACTCCCATTCCTTGTCCATGTAGCTACAATTTTTTTCTGCTTTTTTAGCATCCGTGCCTCTAGCTATTGTCCCATTTTTTTTGGTTAAATATTCATTTATATACACATTGGTGCCTCTTAGCTTGTTTGCTTGTAACAGAACGCTGTTTCTTTGTTTTCTGCTGGTGAACCTTCCAATAATAGTTGGTTTAGCTTTCTCAAATTTTTTGGCAGTGCATGACACATTGAAATAGCATCTCTTTGAATAGTTATGTTCTTGCTGTACAGAAAAGTTACAACTTGTTGTTCTAGTTCAGCATCATGTGCTGCCGGGCCAGGCGGATGGAACCACGCCAGGCCCGGTGCCACTGGGCTGGGCCGGCGTTACCACGCCGGGTATGGCGCTGCCGTGCCAGGCGGATGGAACCACGCCAGGCCAGGTGCCGCAGGGTCGGGCTGGTAGAACCACGTCAGGCTCAGTGCCGCTGGGCTGGGCCGGCGTTACCACACCGGGTTCGGCGCTGCCGGGCCCGGTACCGCCAGGTCGGGCCGATGAGACAACAAAAGCACTCCCACTGTTTACAATCTCCGACTTGTTGATTCTCGTCCCCTCTCGCTGACCTCTTTAGCTCTTGTGTTAACACACGCCTCCAGATCTCTGGCCGCTGTTATATTTACAAAATCCCTCCACCAAAACAAAGTAATTTGTGTCCGATCGTTTATATCAGCCCATATTCTCTGGTACTTCATGTACTTTTCAGACGGTTCAGTTTGATTTACCCAGCTGTTGGTCCAAGACTCCCAAATGAATCTCCAGGATTAAAAGGAGGAAATAAATCCATAAACAGAGTGTCTGTTTCAACGGGCCTTCACTGGTGGTAGCACACACTGACTGCGTCTACGAACAACAATGCTCACTTTTTAATGGTGCATTCTATGAGGTCAAAGTTCAACTTCCTCTATTGTACTTTTCACAATAAAAGCATTGGTTCTCCTCTGATCTCTCTGAGCGCTCCTTTTCTGTGGCCGTCTCCAAGTTTAGGTCCTCCACCGCCTCTCTTACCCATGGTGTCCCACAAGGTTCTGTGCTGGGGCCTCTGCTCTTCCTCCTCTATCTGCTTCCTCTTCAGCACATCCTGAGCTCATTCAAAGGAATCTCCTACCATCTTTATGCAGATGACAACCAACTGTACATCTCCTTTAAGCCCCATGAGATGTCTAAGCTGCAGCTGTTACACACCTGCTTAGACTCTATCAAAACCTGGATGGCTGGGAGCTTTCTTCAGCTGAATGAAGATAAGACTGAGATCCTCATCTGTGGCCCAGAAAAGCTGGTTCCCAAAGTCAGAGACTCTCTTGGTCAGCTTGCTTCCCACACCAAACCCTCTGTCAGGAATCGGCGTGACCTTTGACCCAGCTCTCACCCTGGATTCTCATGTCAGTTCTCTTGTTCGCTCTTCCTTCTTCCATCTCAGGAACATTGCTAAGCTGAGTCCCATTCTGTCTCGCTCTGAACTTGAGACAGTTATCCACACCTTCATCTCCTCACGCTTAGACTACTGTAACTCTCTTTTCACGTGTCTGAGCAGAACCTCCCTGAACCGTCTACAGGTGGTTCAGACTGCCTGTGCTCGGCTTCTGACCAAGTCCTCCAAATACACCCACATCACCCCGTTTCTCCTCCAGCTTCACTGGCTGCCAGTCAACTTCAGGGTTCATTTCAAGATCCTGGTTCTGGGCCTTACATGGACAAGCACCATCTTACATTGGTGATCTTCTTAGTCCCTACACTCCCAGCAGTCCCTGAGGTCCAGTGACCAAAGCCTACTGGGTGTGGAGCGCACCAGGCTAAAGGTCAAAGGTTACAGATCATCTGCCGCTGTGGCCCCCAGACTCTAGAGCTGTTCCTGTCATGAGCCGGGGTGAGTACTCGTCTCATCATTCACCACCTTTGAGCTTTGATTGCAGGAGAAGGAGCAACAGCTGCTTCTCATCAGCGGGCCAGCTTTATCAGGAGGAGGAAGACCAGAATACGACGCCGGATGATTGCCGTTAACTGGTAGTCGCTTGCCCTCCCGAGTTTTTTTTACTCTGTTTGCTCTTACAGTTTTGAATTTTAGACTCTTTGGATTATTCGCTCATGTGATGTTTGATACTCACCTCAGGTTCCTGGATTCTTGGATAACTCGCTCTGCTCCTGGAAGGAAATCTCTGGTTCGATCCTGTTTGTCTCCTCCGCCTGCCGACCCGCTCTCCACCTCGCTCACGCTTCCTCTCCGGATCAATATCCTCGCTCACTCTCCGACTCACCTTCATCTTGGACCGCTTCCCCATCTTGGATATCACCCCGGCTCACTCCCCCTCCAAACAACAACTCTTCTTCGGCATAGTAAGTCCGCCTACAAATAAAATCTCCCGGAACTACAAGACCCATACTCACCTCTGTTTTCCTGTAGATGCCGATTCCTGATTTGGATATCCACTGGACATCAGTGCACCCTTAGTTTCCCAATAAATAAATATCATTTTACCTTTTACTATCAAACCTGTCTCCGATCTCTGATTCTGCAGGTCTTGGGTTAAGCAAATACCTCAGATCATGACAGTTCCCCTGAGCCTGAGATCAGTGGACTCAGTGGTCTCCTTTAAAAAGCAGCTGAAGACTCACCTGTTCAGGCTGGTTTTGGTGTGACCTTCATCACCCTCTCCTTGTTCTGCTCTCCCTACCTATTCCACCTTCCTCAGGATCCACTGATTTCCCTCTTTCCTATTCACTCCCTCTCTTTCTTTACATTTTTAATCACAATTGTCTATGTTTTGCTCCTTTTAAATATATTTTTAATCATTTTCTAAATTCTTTTGTATATTTTTACATTTTGTGTTTTTGTGAAGCGCCTCGTGATTTTTATCTTGAGAGGCGCTATAGAAAAGATCTCTTCTTCTTCTTCTTCCTCCTGATGACGTATCTCCTAGGCAACCGGGACGGGGCCAAGACATCACGGCAAGGTTTCTTGGCATTGAGAAACAGGCATGGTTTTTGGTCCTGATAGAAGATATGTGTTTGGAAATCCTGACCTTAAGGGGGTGTTTTTGCTTGTCCAACATAAGCCACCCCACAGGGGCATGTCAGCAGGTAGACTACATGAGTGCTGTTTGATCTGGTATTTTTTACCTGGGTGAAGAACTTGGTGTCAGAGGAGTTTGAACATTGAGTGCATTGTCCACAGTGGAAGAAGCCCAGGAGCTTCTCTCCGTCAGAGCTGGAGGTCAGATCTCCATGACTGCCCGAGGACTGTGGAGGACAGACACCTTTAGGAGCGACTTGTCACACAAACTAACAAGCTCGGCTTCCACCACTATGAAAAGGAAGTCATGTCCAGGATAAGCGGAAGTCCGTGGGAGTGCAGGGACCGCCTTCATACCTCCTTTATGCAGCCATTGCATACTCTTTTGTTAAGAGGACATGATTGCACCACATTACCGCCATGTTCGACTACCTATGGCGTTGCGGCAAATTGACTGCATTGTTTTGTAAAAACGGCTTGTGCTGACTTCCACTTGTACTCGGTACCCAGGAATTCCAACTTCCAAGTAGGAATGATTAACGGGAATGCCCCAAAAGTCAGAGAATATATATTTTTCCAAAGTTGAGGTTGAATACGGCAGCTCCTCGTAACAGCTGTGATATACAAGACAAACTTGTAACGGTGCTTCTAAAATAAATGTTACATGCAGTTGATTGTTCTTCCGAGGTAACCGGAACTCACCATAAGTCCTGTCGTTAACAGCATAGACATGTAAGCGTAGACACAACAACGACTACTACTGTCTATGGCTTCCACGGCCGTCCTCGTTTACCAAGTGTACTCTATAAAATATCTACGGTTAGCAGGATGTCACGCTTTAGCTTCATGGAAATCCATCTGTGAGCGTAAACTCCTTCACAAACGTCAGAGTGAGTATGCTCACTGTTGGGTATTTTTTATAAATGTACCTTTTTGAGACCTAAAAGATGCCCATTACACATCATGAATCTCTGTGTTGGCTGTTCATAAAAAGGTTGAGCAAGAATGTTAATTGTGAAACCCCTGTACCTCTGTAACTTGAGAAGGTCTGCCTTCTCCTCCATCCATTTGGTGAATAAAGCCCCTGAAGAACTGGGAGCACACGGGAGTGACGTGGCGAAGCCTCGGAGGAGGTTTCTCTGCGTTAACTCTCCGTGTTCTGGAGACTCAGGGTAAAATGTCTTCCTTGGTGTCATGTGTGTTATTACAGGTTCCAGGGTTATGGAGATTAAATATTACCTAACATTCTAGTCTCCTGATGGAGACCACGGGTATGCAGAGCTGGTGAGGTAAAGGCTGAGGCTGGAGCAGAGTGGGGGCTGGTTGAGCCACACACATGGACATGGGGGCTGGTGGAGTCATGCACATGGACATTACAAATAATCAATTTACTCTCTCTCTCTCTATCAAAGGGTGTGTCATCCTTTAAGGTAATATGGGATAAAATCAAATTATCTATCAAATGGTGGAGAATGCGGGCAGCGCAGAGCCTAGCGATGGAAGATCGTCTCCAGGGAGCCGTGCGGCGCCATCTCTTCTTTGAAAGTCCGGGGGGCTAAAATTGCCCCATCGGCCGGCTAAATATAGCTCTGCAGACAAACTTTTATCAACAGGCTCTCGCGCTCTGACCCCAGGACGGAATTACCACGCGGAGGGGAGTAAGTTAATTCATTAATTCATTAAGTTAATTCATTAATTCATTTTGCGTCTGTTTCTTTAACCACTGGCAGTGTGGTTTGAGTTGATTGAGGTGGGCCAGTTGCGGCCGTGTGTGTGTGTGAACCTCTTGAGTGTATGAGAAAGTTGATGACCGGAAAAAGACGTGTGAGATTGTTTGGCTAAAATTGTTTTGAGCCTGTTTCTGGTAAGGGGGGGGACTGTGGATCAGCTCTGGTGAGCTCTGGAGAGCAGAGTTCCGGTGGGAGATCGCTCCGCAGTCTGGCAGCTGAATAGCACGCTGAGTGAGTACCTAAATTAAATTGCACCTTTTTCCTAATAACTGGACGACAGTGATTTTACGCTGGTAGTGATTATTTGCCATTCACGCACGAAAGACGTTTCGTGCCCTAGCAGAGGACTGGGCTGAGAGTCGTTGGACTTTGTCCTGGACTCCGTTTGTCTCTGAGGGAACAGAGTAAACGCGAGGGAGGTTGTAATTTGTCCATGTCAGTGAACATGGACCCCCCACGACGGACTGTGGGTTGTAATAGAGTTGAATGTGCAGACTCACTATGTAAGCTCACTGTTGCTGGAATTGTTAAAATATTTTATGGTGCGTACACTAAAATTAATCACGGTTATTGGCTTAAAGATCTCAAATCGGTCTAAATTTCCAGTCTATGTTATGTGTGTTGTGATTTTTCTGGCGTCATGGGCTGCGTTCCATTTTGCCGATTTCCGTGTTGTGTATTGTTGAAAGTTGACGCTGAGGACTGCCATGTTAATTTCTGACAGAGTTTTGCTCCGTCTGTGTATGAGTAAAGGTTTTTGGGCCTAACCGGATCTGGTCTGATCTGGGGGGGTTGTGTCCAAGTTCTGAATGTGTGTGAGTGAAAGCCTGCAGGTCCGTTTCTGTGTGTGTGTGTGTGTGTGAGAGAAGGTTTGGGCCGAAGTTCTGAAGCCTGAATGTGCCGAGATCTTTGAATTGGTGGAAGGTCCGAATGCATGATAATGTGTGTGACTGAGGCTTTGAGCCTAGTTTGTTCTGTGTGAAACCTGCAGATTCTAGATAGTCTATGTTCTATGTTTCTGTTTTGTTCTGTGTTGTCTTGTTCTTTATTCTGTACATGTATGAATAACACTAACATCCTGTGATGTGTAAGAAGGCTCAGTTCTGTTTCGTTCCCTCCTGACTGCCAGTGGCAGTAAACAGAGTGGATGTATCTCCTCGCGCTCTGTGCAGGTCGAGTACTAATGTAAACAAAGTCACGCACGTGACACGTAGCACACCTGGTCGCGAGTCTATAAATTACGCGCCGATAGCTACGTTCGGGTCTCCCGGGAACCCCTCGCCCGAGAAGTTCCGAGTGACCCCTGTGACTGGCAGTCATCCAGGAACTCACAGAACCATAGTTACACCGTAACTTCCGTTATGTGTGTGTGAAGAACAAAGGGTAAGAAGTGGAGACAGCGAAGTGTTAATTGATGGGGGATGGTGTGGTTAGGAAGAAATGAGAGGTTAGCAGAGAAGGTTGAAAAAAGGCAGACAGATGGAGAAAAGACAGAATTAAAGAAATGGTTGAAGAAACAGAGAAGGCATATAGACAGTTTAAAGAAATAGTTGAGGAAAAGAGAGAAGGCAAAAAGGAAGTTTTAAAGAAATGTTTGAGGAAGTGACGATTAGATATAGAACGTAGGGACAGAAATGTTTGGTTCTGAAATCTTTATTTTACATGTAATTTCTAAGATCTTTACGGTCAAAATTCTAATTAGCAATAAGAAAAAAGTTCGTGAGTGAGTGTGTGACAGACAGAAAGGAGGTGTGATGATTAGCTAAATACTATCTGAAAGTCATTGCTCTTATCGGCATGATAACTCTTACTAAACTAGTAAACAAAATGACTTACGTAGATAGAATGTTAAAGAAATACAGTTAAGCAGGGATAAAGACATCCATCCTCTAACTCCTTCAGCTTCACAGGCTGAATGGTTGCCCAAATATGATGGAGTTGATTCACACGATTGCCTCAAATTAAATTAGATATTCTGGTCTACAGGCCTTTTATTATTTTATTAAAATAAATAAATACTCTTTCTAAAAGATCATGTAGTTAGACCTAAGTAGTTCCCCTAATCTTTTATTGATGGATTTGACTGACCCCAAATTACAGAATTAGAAGGGAAAATTCATGATTTTGTGTTTTAAGAGGCACATAACCTTATAACTAGCTTATGCCATTTTAAAATGACAGACTCTTTGCTTATAGGTCTGGTTTCGCCACACGGAAACAGATTAGCTGTGCAGCAGCTACTCTGGATCCGAAGATACCTTTTGCTCATGAACCAAGATTAAAAATACAACTTTGACTCAAGATGGTCTCTATTTCACACGTGGTAGGCTGTTCCTTTACTGGAAGGCAAACTTTAGACAGTTCCATATAGATAGTTTAAACAGCCCCAAACTAAATATTTCAGCCTGGTGTACGTGGTTTAATTTGAACATTCTGATTTTATGAGACCTATTGTTTAAATTTTCTAATCTGATAGATGTAAGCTAGTGTTACCATGTTCGGTATTATTGTTTACATTATGCAGTTTTACTTTAGTGGGTTAGGTTCTTAGGTAAATTGAATTCTACACTATGCAGTAACAGTTTTTATCTCAGCATCTTATCATATGACTAAATCATGTTAAACTTGGTGTTCCTGCCGTTGACTGGTTTTACAGGAGGGTGTTTAGATCTTTTATGAACCTTAAAAACTTCCCGTTAAATGTGTCTTATCGACCATTGATAGATTTAATTTAATAACATGATTGAATCAACACGGTGCTAGATTTTTCCTGTATGCTATTTCTATGCAAATCTTGTTTGAAATGTAAACATCAACTCAGCCCCTGCAGACCATAAATGCTAATCGTAGTATTTTATTTTACTCAACAGTAAGGCTGTTTTGTAACTATTTCAACATTTGAGCTATTACCATCATTTATTTTCTGTTTGGGTTATAAGGTTTAATAAATCTGAGTAACTTCCTTTTGATTAACTTAGATCCTGTAAATGTGTGAGAAGCCTACCTCCACAGGAGGGGGTGGTGTAACTGATAAAGTGGTGTTTTAACCCTTTTGATTACCTTACAAGGTGGAGACGGGCTGGTTCATTTAAATTAGAATGCCTCTTGCCTGAATGCAAATGTTTCCTAAGCAGCTAAATCAAGCTAGACTGGAAGTCTCTTGTGGCACCCTTTTGTGAAAAACCTCTTTGAAGCCTCTGTGACGTGAGTGTGTTAACTCCGCCTTAGTGTGATAGAATCTCTGATTAACTCCTTGTGAGACAAGCTAGTTTTAAAGAATTTGGATGTGTTTTTTTTGTTTGTGATAATTTAGGACAGACCATATCTGACTAGTTTCATGCTAAACCAGACATCAATGTTTATTAATTTAAACAATTAGGCAGCACAACTTTTGGGTACACTGTTTTCCTAAATGCAAATTGTTCCCTATGCAAAGACAGGCTGGGAGACTCCTTGATTTGTGTCCTGCTGTGATGTGATGGTGGCAACTCGATTAACAGGTGATAAAGATCAGTGGCTTGCTGCATTGGTTCCTGCAGAAAACATCAAAGGACACAGATTGGACACAAGAAACTTTGTGCCCCATTGACCCTCAACAACCAGGAAGGTATTGTGATTGCAACACAAGATGGTTTGCTATGTCATGTCCTGATACTCTCCGAATGCAGGAATGGCTCAGACTCAGGAGAAGACTTCAGAGGATCTGAGTTCCTTTGGGCAAGCAGCTATGGAAGTTGAACGCATATCTAACTGAATGCAAATTGGTCTGTGTCTGTGGCATCCTGCTGTGGATCTTTGACTTGTAGGTGTGTTCAGAAGGTGGTGGATACCTACAATCCAAGATGGAGGAAGCACGAAAGACATGGCTAAACTACTGACTTGCAGTCCAAGACGGAAGTGACACAAACCACCGTCACCGGCTGAGCTAATGTTAAACCACAAACCAAGTGGATCAGTTAGCTGAAACCGGTACCAACCTGTGAGCTGATGTAAAACCACGAAACCCGCAGTGGGCCAGTCAGCTCTCTCAGGAAGTGACCTGCGTCGACACGTCAGCGGGACGACGCAAAGCTGAGAGCACAGTGTGACCGAGATATCACACCTGAACTGGAGATGAGGTGCAGAGGTCAAACACCAACTTCAGGAGGGAACCAGAACCGCAGGTCAGCCAGCCACAGAAAACTCAAAAACTGTGACACCTGTTCAGTCCTACAAGCGATCGATTGCAGCACAGGAAGTAACAACGGATGTGGAGCAGAAGATCCACAAGTGTTTGATGACAAATGCTATGGGTTACCTCAATAAAGCTAGGAACTCAAGATTATTATGTAGGTTTTGGTATCTAGTTTATTCATTCCTAATTCCAGGTCTTAACTCTTGCTCTGGGTTTTGTTGACAGGATAACCATTGCTCAAAGGTAGCATTCAGGGGGGATAAATTAATAAAGCTAGAAATACAGGATAAAATTGGGTTTGATGTCTGGTTTAATGTTGAACTAAAATCCGATTGATTAATTGGTCATTTCAAATTCCAGGTTAGGTGTGTCCTAATTTCATGTTAATGTTGTTTTATTGGTTTAATCTTTTATTGCTCAAAAAGTCACATCAGGAGGGAATGTTGGGTACTTTTATAAATGTACCTTTTTGAGACCTAAAAGATGCCCATTAAACATCATGAATCTCTGTGTTGGCTGTTCATAAAAAGGTTGAGCAAGGATGTTAATTGAGAAACACCTGTACCTCTGTAACTTGAGAAGGTCCGCCTTCTCCCCCATCCATTTGGTGAATAAAGCCCCTGAAGAACTGGGAGCACACGGGAGTGACGTGGGGAAGCCTCGGAGGAGGTTTCTCTGCGTTAACTCTCCGTGTTCTGGAGACTCAGGGTAAAATGTCTTCCTTGTTGTCATGTGTGTTATTACAGGTTCCAGGGTTATGGAGATTAAATATTACCTAACATTCTAGTCTCCTGATGGAGACCACGGGTATGCAGAGCTGGTGAGGTAAAGGCTGAAGCTAGAGCAGAGTGGGGGCTGGTGGAGTCATGCACATGGACATTACAAATAATCAATTTACTCTCTCTCTATCAAAGGGTGTGTCGTCCTTTAAGGTAATATGGGATAAAATCAAATTATCTATCACTCACTTTAACGTTCGTCAGACAAAATACGAACAAACTCTGTCCACGAAAAACACGAACAAGTTCAGGAACAACTATTCCTGGAGCTTGTTCAGGCACAACACTGGTTGCCTGCTCTGTGTAAAACGTAGAAAATAATTCAGACTACCATGGAAGAAAACGTTATCATCTAGGTTTGTCTTTGCTCATCCACGGTCCCAACAGATGGCTCATGCATTAGGATGTAAACGACTTCCATTCAAATCCAGGCTAATGCAGGAATGAAGCTGCGTGAGAAGCTGCAGCTATATGCCAACAACAGGGTGATCTAGTGTCTTTTTACCTTCAGCTTTTCCTTTAAAACATGCAGAAATCATTATTTAGAGCCTGATTTATTATGGAATGTAACCCTGCTGATCCCTTGGAGAAGACGTGTTGCACACACCTCGCTACAACAGCCTAACTCTGGACAAGCGAGGCTCAGGCTCGCCTACACC
>SSNQ01033860.1:83803-96282 GCA_006942095.1 Nothobranchius kuhntae | reverse complement strand
CTGACGAAATATGGAAAATCCTTTTCAAAAGAAAGACTTCCTGTTGACAACCAGTCCAATCTGCGCTCCATTTATAAACGCTCAGACCGCTGATTTTTGCCTCACCAAATGTAAAGAATGTGACACGCAAAGACACTTTCTGCAGCCAACAATTGAGACGAAAGCTTGTCAGTTCATAATTACATAAATCTTAATTCAGGCAAGCACACCTTTATTTTCATTCCTGGCAAGCGTCCCGGTGTTGTCCAACTTGTCAAATATGTTAGCCTGAATTTAGGAGAAAACCACAAATTAATGCAGCTGCTCTACAGAGCTTCTGTTTACAAACAATATGGTAAAAATGCTCCAGCTGAAAAGGGGACTAATAAAAGTAAAACAAGCAGAGCAATTTAAAATAATGCCTTTGTTCAAGTATAAACTGTTTGAGCATGTTTTGGTTTTGGAGCATTCAGGTACTGAACCAGCAGCACACGACACGTCCGCCTCTGGTGTGCCCCAGGCTCAAGGCCCTGGTGGGGGGTAACGTGCTCTATCCTGGCCAGACTCGTCCTCTGGTTAATAACTGAGAGAGAGTCTGGTAACTCACAGGCAGAGAGGCACATGAGGGGCGGGACTAGGCAGCTCAAAAATAACCAATCAGAAAAAAGACGGAAATGCCGACTGTACCGCACAATGCTGTAGGTTTTTTAGCTGCAGTCAAAAATGGCGTCTGGCGACGGCGTAGACATCTTTCTGTAGAAGAAAGGCTTTTAGCGCTTCTACTTGTTGTTTTAAAGACATTCAAGTCATTTAGAGCAGAGGACAGAGCCGCAACAAACTCCACTTCAGTCGCCATGTTTATGACAAACTCGGCGTTGTGGTGTGTGTCGTACGCTACTCAGCGCTGATTGGCTCGGCTACAATTCTCAGGGGGTGGGGCTATTTGAATAGGAGAGTTCCCAGACCCTTTCTCTGTGTAGAATTAAAGATGAGGAGGAGGAGTCTGGCAGGCCAGGCTACACTTGCTCTTTAAAGAGCAAATTGCAGGTAAAATTTAAATTTCATATTAAATCTGTCCCAAAAAGTTCTGTTTGGAAAGCTTATTGTGGGAATTTCGTTGTACAATACATAACAGTCCCTTATTCTGAGTAAAAAATGGCCCTTTTCAGCAAAGTTTCTAAAAATGCTTTTTGGTTTATCTGCACCTCTGACATAATGTGGGGGGGTTATAAGCTAGTCCCGCCTGACGCTCTGTGAGGCAAGTAGGCAGTCTTCGGGTAGATAGGTCATGTTATTGAATCAGTGTGTGTGTTCACTAGTTTTGGATCGTTCGTTTTTCTTAAAAAATGGTAAACTACTGTGTGGAGGATGCACAAACTCCAGCAGGTCCGGACATCAAGTCCACGGGTTTCCAAACAAGAGAAAGTACGGCACCATCTTCTGTTCGTGGTGCGTTTTGGGCGTCTGAAAACACTTCAGACCGGAGGATTACAATCCCAGTGATGTGATGGGAATTCTACATGCCTCCTATCCTCCAGAGCCCCGTGCTGGAGTTTAGAAAAATACTTCAACGCCTAGAGCCTAGATCAGCATTTAGAACCAGGTCAGGGAGGTCCGCTCTGAGCTCCAGAAGTGGATGGGGAGCTTTTAAAATATCCTGGTGAGCTAGATCAGGCCTGGCCCAGAACCGCCAGCCCCAACATCCAAAAAAAAGATGCAGAGCTTTCAAAACCCCTAGCAAGCCAGGGAAGCTGGTTTCTGGGCTGGAACCGGCTCAAGATCGGCGCCCCCGACCTCCAGAAGAGGATGCAGAGCTTTATAAATTCCTAGTGAGCAGGGGAAGCTGATTTCAGGGTCGGACCCAGGTCCGAGTTGCCCTCCCTGAATTGGATGACGGGCATCTCAGTCTCCCTGAAGGGCGTAGCTACGTTACGTAAACGGATATTAACGAGTATGAAACAGCTGGCTAATGCTCATAGGGTGCCAAAGGCTTGTGAAAGGCTTTTTCTCATCTACTTCCGGACCATGGGTTCCTGGAAGAAGGAACAAATGAATGGAAGACAATGAGCTTAATTGTTCTTCTGGGGACCCACGGTCCGGCCTGAAAGAGAAGAGATTTAGGTTCCCTGTTCTAGTTAATTATTGTTAGGAATCAAGATTATAATAACTGTTTGGTACATGGCAGTAGTTTACAATATTGTGATGTTGGCACGAGTTTAAGCTAGCTAGCCTCGTTCGCTCACAGAGACACCTGCTCGCTCCAGAACCTCCTGACACCACAGCTAAATCTCTCTCCTTGTCCATCGTTTCTCCCTCCAGCTGGTCTCTGCTGTCTGTGGCGTGCAGCAGGCTCATAGCGCTATGGTTGTAGTCCACCATAAGTAGAACTATAAACATTGTAAGTTTCCTCTGTGTCAGAACTGGCATTAAAGTCCATGTTTTTGTCTGGATCAAGCGAACAGGACTCCCTCTGCCTGCGCTACATCCAGTTTGGCAGAAAAAACGTTCTCAAAAACGACTACCGGAGCCTAAAACGTGTGTGTCCATTTTTATTTAGAACAAATTCTTGTTATGTTTCTCTAAATATTTGTTCAAAGGAGACTCAAACCTGCAATTTGCTCTTTGATGAGTAAAGAAATAATCAGAATGAAAGGAAATGTTTCTGCTGCTTACTGTTAAGCGCCACACTAGTTCTGCTCCAAAGGGACGCTCAGGGACAACTCTTGATTTTGCTTTTCATCAACTTTTATTTTTCAACTCTGAGATTTGTTGGTTTCAAGTTGATCAATGCATGATTTCATCCGGTTGATAACCTTCAAAGCACAGAAACAAAGGTTAGCAACAATATTTTGTAAATATTTAAAAATAAAAAATTAATGAATGAATAAATGAATTGAACGTTTTAGATAAATTAACCATTTTTAATTAAATGAAAGAATTAACTGTAAAGTGTTTCAAATGAATTAATAAAACCCCCTTAATGAATTAAGTTAAATCAAGGAATCAGTCAGTAAAGGGAATACCTTAACAGAGTATTTCATCAAGTAACAAAATAAATAAATCAACTGCCTTCAAGCTTGTTAATGTATGCTTTTAACCTTTTACCTTGCTAAACACGTAAATTAACTATCCAACAATCACTCACTTCAATCAAATCACTGTGCTTCAACTTACTCTGACACTGAAACAGAATACTCTCCAGGTACAACTTAAACACTTCACTAACATAAACGAGAAACATTTACCAACCATGGGCGTCTTTAGAGTAAAGTTCATGAGTAGAGCTTGCTGTGCTGTTCCTGTTTGACTGAGGACTGAGAGCCACCATCCTGCATAGGTGGGTTTTTCTTTTTATCAGCAATCAGTCGCCTTTTTGTTGGTGCATTCTGGGAGATGTAGTTCTCAGTGGTGGTGGACCAATTAGACCTCCATTCACTCAGCTTTAACTCAACACTCACCATTAAAAAGTTTGTGACTCCATAGTTTTTGTGTGAAGACAGCAACAGGTGGATTAAACAAAAAATACAATTCTAAAATACATTTTGAAATAACATTTCAAAAAACTGAAATGTTTTTGTTTCTCTAATTTGTAGTGTTTGGATACATGCTGATTTTTAAATCAAGAGAATAAAGGAGCGACGCGTCGCTACAGACTGAACTTTCCCAGAGTTACCACAAGGAGCAATTATGTGTGCCACCCCAGAATGTTCTCTGGCCCCCTCTGGCCCCTTATCAAAACTTCCTGGGGGGGCAGGAAAAGAAAGTAAAACATGACAGTGGCTCTCCAGGACCAAGGTTGTCGACCCCTGCATTAAATGAAGCATCCTGTTTTGTCTTTGTCCTCCATGAAAATAGTCTCCTACACCGATCTCCTGCATTAGCTTCTGATAGAAAATAGACGGTGAACCTCCTGACAGGACTACATCACACTGTCACTTAACGTTCATGGGCTCACCCTTCTTGACTCGTGACGGGGAAGGTTGTTGTTTGTTTAGCGTCCAGCAGCTAGAGAACGTCTCAGCTAGTAAAAGCTAGCTACTCCACCACACAGCAGAACTTCTTCAGGCTTTTGTTATTTGTAGCGATAAAACATCAACGTTAAAGAGAAAGCTGAGTCGTCAGAAGAGTAATGTTGCCGTTAGCCAGTCGCAGAAGAAATTCCAAATATCCGGAAATGTGAAGCTACTTTCTCCTGTGGGTGAACACTGCATGCAGAAACAGGTGCATCTGAGCCGTTTACGTTTTTGTGGCTGTTCTAGTTTGGAATTACGAACAATTTTGGAACAATTGTACTGAATATCTGAAACAGACATTAGAAAAATTCAGATTAGAACAAGAACAATAAAACGATAAAGTGTTTCTAACCACTTGTCTGCTTTCAAAAAGAGTGCAAGGTGGGTCGATTATCACACACACAATCACACACTCAGTCACCCGTAGTCTCTGCTTCAGAGCACCATTGTTTCTATAATTGTCGCCTAGCAACAGATTGTTTCTCTGTTATTATATTTGCTTGAAATGTTTGTGGTAAACAAGGAAGAAGGAGAGTTAGGGGAGGGGGAGAGGCTCAAGGAGGAGGTGATCAAATGAAATGACGACTGAGTGAGTGTGAAGAGGTGATCATGAGGCAAAGTGACCTGCAGCTCAAATCTATCATTATCCAAAACAAAGTGCTCCGCGGTTGGCCGGCCACACCCTTTCCTGACTTTCAGGACTTATTCTCACATATTTCGTGTCAGCCCCCTTGGCCTGGAAGCAGGAATTGCCAACCAGTTTGTGATAATTAATGCTTTGAAATGCCAGAACAGCACAGGGTGAGCCGGGTGCGATACCAGGGCAGCGTGGAAGCATATAAAAATGACTAAACAACATGATAAGTCCTTTGTGTGAAGCAGGGGCTTCTGTTTGTAATCACTGGTTAGCTGTTAACTGGCTAGCTGGTGGTGAAGATCGGAGTGTGACTGGAGATGTTACATTAGCTAATACCTGACAGAGGCTGTGTGAAACGGCCTTTAGAGCCAGTAATTACTAGCCTGTGATTAGCATTTAATCTGCAAAAGGCTTCTGAAAGGCTTTTTCTCAAAGGTTAGCACAATGAAAAGCATGGCTGTTTTACGACACAATACATCTTTCCTGTGTCCACGGCGGTTTGGTGTTTTGCTATTGAAACAAACGAGGGCAGAAACAAGACCGTTTCATTGTTACCACACTTAATAAAATGCCTGTAAACAACTTTTTGATTCTACCAAAACAAGAAATGTTCTACAGAAAAGGATTAGGGCCACTGAAAAGAAAAATTATTTTATTTTTCTCAGAAAAAAAGCAAAAAACATTTTTACGTATCATTTTCTTTTCGTTGGCCCTAATCTTCATCCCTACTTATTGAGCCAACTCTGTCATATTGTTGTATGGCCTATTAGGATTCACGTTTGACTTTAAATGTTTTGTTTTTATGCTCATTCAGTTGTGCCAATAATTGTAATCCACATGAAAAATGATCAAAACAAGAGCTAGCACAAACATTGTTTCCTTCTATTGCTAATCTGAATAGGAGAAAGAATTAGCAGAGAAAGCAAAGCAGATCTGAAGCGGTACACAAACAGACGAGCAGCCTCTCTCCTGCCCTAAAACACAGACTGGTGCTCTCTACCACTTTTAAAACAACTTTTTTCCCTGACCTCAACTGAAAATCCACATCATCTGTCTGCCAACTCAATCCTGGAACTTCAAAACCTCTTAAAACGGTCTAAATTGATCAGTGTTACCTGAACCCATCTTCATGATGCTCTAAACACGATCAAAAGTGCACAGGCTTAAACTGCAGACAATCTAGTGAAGTATAAAATAATAAGTCCTTCTGAAAATAAACAGTTGTTTCTGACGTCCTTGATAAAAGAAAAAAAAAGTTCAATTTCCACAGAAATTTCAGATTTTTCTCTGCAAGGCCCTTCACACGATGGGCATAAAACCATCATGGTGGCTGTTGCATATACAGTGATTGCTTATATAAAAGAGCAGTTAGAGTTAAGCGTCATTTCTCTACACAACATCTGTCTAACACTGTTAGTGAAACATTCTTGTTTATCATAAAACAGCCTTTCTTTGGAGAGTCGAGTAGAATATCCACATCTGCCACATAAAAGTTTAAATTAATTTATAATAACCGGCAAAAATATTTATAATATTAATAAAAATAACATAAATATAATAATAATAATAATAAATAAAAATAACAATACATAGTTTTTATAATAATCATAATAATACCATTAAATAAATTATTCATAATAATTGTAATAATAAATAAACTAATTAAAATAATATTAATAATATTAATGATTATACTGATGATAATAATAATAACATTATTATCATTATCATTATTATTATTATTATTATTATTATTATTATTATTATTATTATTATTATTATTATTATTATTATGCATTTTATTTGTAATGCACTTTAGATTTTAGCCATCTCAAAGTGCTACAAAGTTTATAAAATATTCTTATCAAAAGGCTTTCCTAAACAGATCGGTCTGAAGATTGTGTTTGAAAGCATCTACAGTTTGTGGGGCTCTCAGGTAGACGGGTAGGGCATCCCACAGCCTCAGAGCAGTAGCTGAAAGGCCCGATGGCCGATGCTGCAGAACTTGGTTCTGGGGATTTGGTGTATTTATTGTTGCAGACCGGAGAGGTGAGGAGTTCCTTTAAATAGGAGGAAACTTGATGATGAATGCACTGATAAGAGAGTAGAGAACCTTTGTTTTCAATTCTGAGTGAAACAGGGAGCCAATGAAGATCTTGAGGGTGATATGCTCATATGTGTGTAGTCTCTGAATGCTTTTTTCCAGGGATCCCAATGAGGACTACATTACGGTATTCTAGTCTGGAAGAGGCAAAGACGTGGACAAGCTTCTCTGCGTCTGCCAGGCTTAGCATTGGACGTAGTTTGGCAATGTTCCTAAGATGATCCAAATACATCTTACACAAGTGTTTGATGTGAGGGTCAAAGGTGAGTTGTGAGTTTATTTTGATTACCAAGTGGGTGACGGTTGTGGATAGGGATATGTTTAGGCCAGAGAAGGTGATGCTGGTTTTGGCGGAGGAGCAGAGCTGTTAAATCAAACAGCTTCTGTCTTAGATCTGTTGAACTGAAGAAAGTTGAGTTTCATTCCTGCCTCTGTGTCCTCCAGACAAGTCTTTATTGTAGCTGTTAGCACAGGTTAGGGTGTCTTGAGGTAGAACTATCATTGGCAGCGGTGGAAATGAATGCCCTGAGAAAGAAAAATAAATAAATAAAACTTAGAATGTAGCATCCTTCAGCACAGCTATTTGATTGTGTATTTTTGATTTTGTTGAACTGAAATAATTAAAAAATACAAATAGAATCTCAATAAAAATGATAAAACAAATAATATTAATAATAAAAAAGGAAATTAATGCCCTGTCTGCTAATGATATTGCCTAAAGGAAGCATGTAAATGGAGAATAAAGAGGGCCCAGAACAGAACAGGGGTTGTATTCCTAGAAATCTGGACCAATTCCAGACAATTCCAAATGTTTTTCTTGCATCAAGCAGCATTTATTCATGTAGCAATGGGACATGATTTAGAGTTTTAGAGTCTGGTTTAGTGATGTCCTGGCTCAGTCTTTGCAGGTAACATTCAAAAGTAGACGTCACATAGAAAACTCCAGCATGTGTCCTGGTATGTCTTCTCCATATCCATCTGCTATGGCCCAATAGCTGTTCAGGCATGTATGTTTATGTTATTTTTTTCTTTTTTATCTTCCAGTAAGTGTGAATATGAATATGAGTGATCAGAGTGTGCGTGGATGTTTGTGTGTGTGAGATGTGTGAATTCAACAGAGCTTCAACAGACCAGATGGGCTCTGTAGATCAGGTTAACTGTTTCTGGAGCAGCATCTGTCCAAGCTGCCAATCAAACTGGGAGACATGGGGGTAGAAGGAGGGAGAATGAGGAAAGTGGGTGACAGAAAAGAGTAGGAAAAGAAGGTCAAAGTGTGGGGTTTAAAGTTTGACACAGCTCAGGGTTATTTGATTAGCACATCAACTCGTCATAGTGGTGCATTCAAATGCACACAATTAAAAAGATGGACAACATCATCCTCTAAAACACAAGAAAACAGTGATTCTAAGGGGGAAGAGACCCTAAAAGATATGTAGAGAAAAATAACGCAACTTCTCATACTTCTCTAAAAGTGTGTTTCTACCCATTTAGTGCTCCATTTCCCAGGGCAACCTAGGAGAGTTGGGGTAGGAGGAGAGGAACGTGGAGCGGGAAGTGACGACTGCAGTGGGATGTGGAGCTGCCATCGACAGAGAGCTGAGCATCTTTGTATTTAACTTTTAGATAGAAGTCCAGGTTTGCATTTGTACAAGGTTTAGTCTTGTGTAGAGGCTCGAGACGAGCCAGTTGAGGTGGCTCGGTCATCTGGTCAGGATGCCTCCTGGACGCCTCCCTGGTGAAGTTTTCCAAACACGTCCAACCGGAAGGAGGCCTAAACCCAGGACATGCTGGAGGGACTATGTCTCCCACCTGGTCAGGGAACACCTTGGGATTCCGCCGGAAGAGCTGGCATTAAGTGACTGGGGAGAGGGAAGTCTGGACCTCTCGAC
Source organism: Nothobranchius kuhntae (assembly GCA_006942095.1). Lineage (NCBI taxonomy): Eukaryota > Metazoa > Chordata > Actinopteri > Cyprinodontiformes > Nothobranchiidae > Nothobranchius > Nothobranchius kuhntae. The sequence continues at coordinate 87,660 of SSNQ01033860.1, read as the reverse complement.
CCAGGCTGCTGCACCCACGACCCGACTCTGGATAAATGGAAGGATGGATGGATGGACGTCCTGAGGCGAGGTCAGCAGCACACCGTCCCCACTATAGATGATCGCACTGCTTCCCCCCCCTGAGGCGCCGGATGGTGGACCAGAATCTCCTCGAAGCCATACGGAATTCTTGCTCCATGGTCTCACCTAACTCCTCCCATGCCCGGGTTTTTGCCTTAGCGACCACCCGAGCCACGTTCCGCTTGGACTGCCGGTACCTGTCAGCTGCCTCTGTCCCACAGCCAAAAAGACCTGATAGGACTCTTTCTTCAGCTTGACAGCATCCCTAACTGCCAGTGTCCACCAGCGGGTTCGGGGGTTGCCCCCACGACAGGCACAGACGATCCTCTGACCAAAGATCCGGTCGGCTGCCTCAGTAATGGAGGCATGGAACAGGGTCAATTCAGACTCAATGTCCCCCACCTCCCCCGGAACATTTTGGAAGTTCTGTCGGAGGTGGGAATTGAAGCTCCTTCTGACAGGAGACTCTGCCAGACATTCCCAGCAGACCCTCGCGACACGTTTTGGCCTGCCTGGTCTGACCAGTATCCTCCTCCACCATCTGAGCTCACCACCAGGTAGTGGTCAGTTGACAGCTCCGCCCCTCTCTTCACCTGAGTGTCCAAGACATGCGGCCGCAAGTCAGACAAAACAACAACATCGATCATCAAGCTGCGGCCTAAGATATCCTGGTGCCAAGAGCTTATATGGACACCTTTATGTCTGAACATGGTGTTCATTATGAACAATCCATGACTGGCACAGAAGTCCAATAACAAAACACCACTCGAATTCAGATCAGAGGTGCCGTTGTCGGTACAGGATCTGCTCGGGTGCAAGATCGGCTCGGGGTCCTTCGACTGCTGATGACGTCAAAGTATGGCAAACCCACTCGGACAAAATAAACTACACATCTGTAACGGAAATAAAGTGATGTAACTATCTAAAGTTGTATTTTAATACACTGTTAGTAGTTCACTTTTTATAAACAGAAGAATAGGCTGTTTTTATCATCAGGGAGTTTAATTAAACACTCTGTATTGACTTTGAGACAAGAAAAGAGAGAAATGGGATCGTTTGAGAATCTTTAATTTCCGAATTATAAATTCTAAACAATCTACCAGGACTACTCTGTGATGAATGAGAATGGATTCGGATGTTGTGTTGGTGCGTGTGTGTGTGTGTGTGTGTCTGGTTCAGATTCTCTAGGCTGACGTAATCGAATCTGGTCGTCTTTGTTATGACTAGATATTTTGCCGTGTACGTACCCAGTGGGGGTCTCCCAGGTAGATCAGGAAATGCCAGGTCTGGAAACCTCGGATGTACGATGGAGCTGTCGGTGCAGCGATCACAACGTTTCAAAGCCCGTCTGGAGGGTCGACCCCGGTACCGTTCAGCGGCGTCAGCAGGTGCTCTTATTTTGAAAGGACGTCGTCTGGTTGTTAAACGACGAAAATCTCCCGTTTCACAGTTCTTAGTTTAGAGAAGTAAACACATCTGGCCCAGCTGTGCTTTTCTTTAGGATGATGTTGAAAAGAACTGAAGTCAAAATGGAACTGACTTAAAATGGCGTTGCCTTGTTTTATATCTCTGAATTGTTTATAAGTTTCAGTAAAGTAGATTGGACACTTGAAGTCAACACCAGATTCTCCTGCGGCAGCCGAAAGCTCTGATTGGTTGGAACCATGTGTCATGCGTTTCTATGGAGATGAGGATCAGTGTGTCTGTGCCGTAGTCCTGGTTTCATTAAACATAATTCATGACTTATTTATTTCACAGATCATTCACTTGATTATTGTTGATCAACAACTGTTTTGCTTAATAATTTTAATCACAAATAAAGTACTTTGATTAAGTAAAGTTTCTTCTTCTCCTTCGGACTCTTCTCCTGGAATGTAAACAGTCTGAGGAACACCCGACCTTGGTTTTTCTACACGGTGTTATTGTGCACCGGGGCAGCTGTATGGAGTTGAAAACCATGAACTTCATAACCTTACACATCTATACTGTTGGAAAGAATTTAGCAGTTTCGTTATTAAAAGAATGTTTCTTAAGACGTAAGTTTGTGTTTATAATGGTATTTGTAAAATAAAACACTATATTTTATTCATAACGTTGAACTCCTCTTTGAGCACATCCCTTGAAGGATCATAGGTATTAGCAACACCTGTGAAATTGTATTTGCAGGAAAGAAGTGTGTCCCGTTTATTGAAGTATTTTGTGTTTAGAGTTTTTGACGTCTTGTCCATGCGTATAGTTAGCTAACCACTCGCTGCCAAATTGCAGCCTTTGCGATTAGAAAATCTCCTTTTGTCACATCGCAATTTAATTGCACATGCAGTTAATCGTTCAGCCCTAATATACATGCAGCTCTATGCTAAAAGTGTATTTTCAAAGAGGTAATGATGGATTTCTTTGTAAAAGTTGTCCATCTTTCCAACAGAAAGATTTGCCTGGACCAACGTAACGTGATTGCGTAATTCCGTAAGGTTCATGTTCAGCCAATCAACTACTTAGACGTCATCGGCAGTCGACGGACCCCGAGCCAATTTTGCACCCGAGCAGATCTTGTACCGACACCGTTCCTCCCAACCACACCTCTCCAGGTCTCACTGTCGTTGCCCACGTGAGCGTTTAAGTCCCCCAGCAGAACAAGGGAGTCACCAGAAGGAGCGCTTTCCAGCACCCCCTCCACGGCCTCCAAAAAGGGTGGGTAGTCTGAACTGCAGTTTGATGCATAAGCACAGACCACAGTCAGAACCCGCCCCCCCCCTCCACCCATCCCCCCGTAGGCGGAGGGAGGCTACCCTCTCATTCACTGGGGTAAACCCCAACGTACAGGCACCAAGATGGGGGGTAACTAGTATGCCCATCCCAGACCAGTGGTCTTTGGGCTGCTCGTTGTCTGATCCCTCACCTAGGACCTGTTTGCCATGGGTTATCCTACCAGAGGCAGAAAGCCTCAGACAACTTAGCTCCTAGGATCATTGGGACACTCAAACCCCTCCACCACGTAAGGTGGCAGCCCAGGGAGAGGGTCTCGAGTATTCCAGTCTCCAGTGTCCCTAATTTAAGTGAAATTGTTCAATTGCATTGCATTACTGAGGCAGTGTGTTCAGCTTGTTTAAACTAAATATTAATTGAAAATGCAATAGCAATATTGCCTTTTTCATAATTATTATTTTAAAAACTAAGTGAATGAAAAATGAATCAAGCAGTCCCTGGCTGCAAGGAAAGGCTCCTCAGAGTGTCCAAATGCAGCAGCGATGCATTTCATTTCCAATCAAACTCAAAAAAAGTTACAGAGAAACCTTCAGAAAAACGACTAAACCTTTTATTTAAATGAACAATAGTGGGCACTGTAGGGAAACAAAACGGAGGGTTTCTTTTAATATATTCATATTGCTCAACCCAAGTTTGCAATGGTTTGTAATGGCCACAAAGCCACCATCAGCACGTTAGGACAGCAGCAAATATAACTCCACAGCTACACAAGATGTTGATGAAGGAGACCAAGATAATGGTCTCTGTTGGGTTTGAAACGTTTGGTACGATTCAAAGGAAGTCCAGAGTTGTTTGTTTGTAGTGTGAATGTGATCCAAACACTGTTTGACGCTACTACCATATGAAAGGTAGAAGTGTATGCCAAATGTCTTCATAGTAGCAAGGTTAGTGCGACATTTTGGGATGTAGAAGGGCTCATAAATGTCTAATTATTCCGAGGGCCCACATGGACGAAGGAGCTATGTTTGTAGTGATGCAGTTCAGTGCTGTTTAAAAAGAAACTACCATCTGGGTGTAAGTTTATTTTTTACAGT
>SSNQ01033860.1:58001-83520 GCA_006942095.1 Nothobranchius kuhntae | reverse complement strand
ACACACATATTCCTGTATATACATTTAGTATCTCTCTCTCTCTCTCTCTCTCTCTCTCTCTCTCTCTCTCTCTCTCTCTCTCTCTCTCTCTCTCTCTCTCTCTCTCTCTCTCTCTCTCTCTCTCTCTCTCTCTCTCTCTCTCCCTCTCTCCCCCCCTCTCTCTCTTGGAATAATTTTCCAATAGTTGGCACCCGTTCAGTCCACACTCATACCCCGCTGCAGTTTTTACCCACAGTAAAATAACATGAGGAAAACATTATTTTAATGGGACATCATTAAACAATCTTAGGAAGCAGGCTGAGGTAGCAAATTCAAAGTACAATATTAAAAGTGCAAAACATTAAAAAAAATGTATAATCTTTCAGTTATGTCCCGTTTCCATTTTTCTGAATGAACTTTGACTCCTGCATACGGCATAGACGTAGAAGAGTAGAAGCACCAACCGCTACTGCCTATGTTTGGCCGTATTTGTGGGTTCTACTTTTATAAACTCTATGGTGAACCCTCCTATTCTCCTCAAAGTTACTAACACTTTTCACCCTCAGGGGTCAATTTGACCCCAGAGATATTTGCCTCCAGAAAATGATTGACTGAAAATTGTTGCCTGAGTTTTTATGTCAGACACTTTGTTTATTTGTTAAATACATAAACAAGCCCTTGATAGTGAAAGCTGACCTGTTCCCTAGCGCCACCTTCAGGCCAAACTTAAATCATCAGACCAAAGTTAAAATAAATTTATCTTGAAAATTTTTCATACAAATCTTCTCATATTTTCTGACAACAGTAATGATCACAGGATTGTGAACCTTAACGGGTTTTGGTGATGATATGACCTTTTCTGTAACGCCACCGTCAGGTCAAACTTTCAGTTTTAGAGTTAGTGTATCTTACAAATCTTTCATCCAAATCTTTTCTAATTTAGGGTGCACATTCATGTGCATCACATGCTGCCCATATTTTGATGCCAGATTTGGCAGGTTGGCTTGGCATATATTGTCAGAATGGACAGCGCCCACAAAACGCAACCAAGCACTCATCAACAGTCACATGGGGGCCTGGATTGTAAAGCAAGGGTAAACGCTGCACCCACTTGTCCCACACATCCCTTATTGCTGCAAGTTTGTCACGTTCTCGTCGGCCCTGCCTTGTTTGTGTGTCATCAAAGCGTATGACACGAGACAATACTTGAAAAGTCTTCAGAGACATGGTGGCTGGAAATAGTGCCCTTCCAGTCTCAGCTTTCCAATGGCTTGCTGTTGCTTCACCTTTTGATTTATAAACACCAGCCAAAATCAGCAAGCCAATGTAGGCTTCCAAGTCAACTACATCCAAGTCTTTCCAACTGTCCCCATAGACTCGCCCTCTAAATTTGTCATCCTAAGTACAATATTCTCAATTGATGGGGTTATGAAGAGTCCAAATGATGACTTCACGTCTTCGGTATGGCTGACTGCATATCTTGTAGGGCCTGGAACCATTTTGATAACATTAGTAGCATTGAGTCTACCCTGCTGTTGATGTGGGGAAAGGGGCCATGTTATCTTTCCATTTTTGGAGGTGAGCGTGTCTGTTGGCTGTTGAGACACAACAGGAGGGTCAGCACTCTCATTCTCATCAGACGAAAATCCCTCAGAGTCAGGGTCCTCCTCAACACAATCCTCTGTCTCAGACACATTCTCCACTATGTCACTTTCACTGTCAAAGAGCTGCTCTAAAACCTTACTAACAGTGATTCTTTTCCTAGACCACATTCTCACGTGAGAGAACATGCAGACTTTAGCAGCCTACAAAGAGCACACTGAGTGGTGCAAGCTTTTATACGTTTACTCCTCCCTTACTTTGCAAATCTCTGCGGAAATACCCCTCCGGTAAAACCCCTCCCTCCACAGCGTGGGAAATATGAGGTCTGAGGAAGGTGTGAGTTCATATGGTCACACACACACACACACACACACACACACACACACACACACACACACACACACACACACGCACGCACGCACGCACGCACGCACGCACGCACACACACACACACACACACACACACACACACTCACACACACTTAATGTATGAACTAAAAAGTATCAACTGCACCTGCACATGCTGTTTACACAGTTTAAACAGCTTGGGGTCAAATTGACCCCTGAGGAACACCAATGCGTGCACTATGTGTTCAGGACATTGAGAAAATATTATGATGAAAATGTTATGCTGTATCTGTTACCCCCATCAAATTAAGAAAAGTCATGAAATATGAAGCAAAAACAAAAAAGGCAACTATTAATTTTTGAGTGATAAACATTGAAAGGGGTCAAATTGACCCCAAGGAGAATAGGAGGGTTAACCGGATATTTTAGCTAGGCTTTAGCTCCGGAAAAGCTCTGTGGAGATCTGGAGCTAGAACGGAGAAAGAACGCGTTCATGAACCCATTCACACACGCCATGACGAATGCACTCACTTTTACGTTCGTCAGGCAAAATACGAACGAGTTGTTTTGATAGTAATTTACATTTAATTAAGAACCGTGAGACGTTAAGATCCTATATTGAGTATGGGGTCAATCTTATGGACCACTGGGTAATTTAATCAGAAGACTGGAACTTTTTAATGCAGGGATTAGATAACACTTTGTATTAACTGAGAGACAAGAGAAGAGAGAGAGACCTTCAAACGTTTAAGATGATTTATTACTAAATAATTTTAACCATTTTAAACAAGACTAACTCTCTAATGATGGATGTTCTGTTTGAATGAGGTGTAAGATGGATGGTGTGTGTGAATGAGTGTTATTCAGTACCCTCGTATCCAGAGAAGCAAGTCCGAGTGGGAGATGATGTTTTTTGCTCCTAACTGATCAGAGTTTGATCGGAGTAGTCATAAACACATTGTAGCATCCACATACACTCAGTAAGACCTCCAACGATGGATCCAGAATGACAAGTCCACGGACCCTCCTTTCATACTGGAGCCAGTGGTACAGCGTCACAGCACGACAAACTAGTCCTTGGATTGTCTCCAGGTAAAAAGCGACAGGTGGTTCACAGCGTCAAAAGGGGACCCTCCTTGGGTCAGCGAGTTCAGCTTTTATTCTGAAAGGAACCGTTGCTTGGTTAGTAACAAACAACAGATTTTTCCAGCTTGGTGGTTCTCAGCTTACAAATGGAAGTACAGATGGCCGGTCCGATACTTCACTTAGCATGCGGTGAACTCAGTGAGATCTTGAGAACTAAACTTAAGATGGCGTTGGAACTAGTTTTATTAATCTGGATGTTTTGAATTCTGGTCGAATCAAAGCTGGCAGATTTATAAACACCACAGAGACTATGCCACGCTTCAGACTAGGAAGGTTCTGATTGGATCAGCAACAGCAATGTGTCATGCGATTGTTTACCTTACATGTGTCAGTGTGTCTAGTGAACAAGATTAAGTCATTCACTTATTAAAACATATTAATCATAACATTGTGATTTCACAAATCGGTCACATTGTATTATTGACTAACAGTTGTTTGGATTAGCTTTAATGGAAATAGAGTTCTGTGATTTAATAAAAGAAAAAAGTCTTTTCATCTTCTTTCTTCTCTTGCTGGAAAGTAAACAGTTTAGAAGCAAATGCATGACCTTGAGGCTGTTTCCTGCACTCGAGCACTGGGTCAGAGGCAACTGTGTAAAGAGGTTAAATAACCTTGAGGAATAGCTCCTTCATTATGTTACAGAGTTCATTTCACGTTCATAAAAAAAAAATAATCACGAGCGATCATTCAATGAATGCGTTCAGGCGCAGAGACTGGTGGGACAATAAATTTTATTTATTCATATAAAAACGTGTTTGACGTTTAATTACAACATACACTGTAGTGTATTGACAGGTGTGTAAAACCAAAGCTTTATTATATAAATACAATTTAAAATGTGTGGTTTTCTATGATTGCACAAATCACAAATGACAAGCTGAGCGTCCAACATCAGGGCCATGGCAACCTTAACTGCAGATTGCCCATATAATTCTGGCTCTTTTTACTGATCTGGGTACTTTTCTGTCACTTGAAAAAAAAACTGTTACAAGCGTATTATTTTAATGAATGTATTAAAGTGATCAATAAAAACCTCCTGGTAGTTGTTTTAGCACACTCCCACTGTTTACCACCATGGATTGTCCCCACAAAGGGAATGTCCACTCCTAATACTTTATCTAGTCTTCTAACTTTAGCACAGCTTTAAGCAAAGGTCAGTAATATCCTGATCCATGATTCCCAACCTCCTCCTGCTGGTGTAAGTATGCAGATACTCTAATCCAATATCTAATTCACCAATCCTGCTCTGTCTGTTGACTTGTTCTTTGGTCTTTGAAAAAAACATCAGAAAAATAGATTTAAAGTAAAACCTGACAAAACTACATGAATCTTGGAAACCAGCACGGTAACCAGAGACATAGGGTGTTTTTCATTTCTAATATCTCCAACATCTGGCATTTGGAACATCCTCGGCTGCCTTCGGAAAAGCCACCGATCTTTAGGTCAAAGATTGTATTCTTCACCCCAGAGTCTGGTCAACTATCTGCCATCCCATGTGGTCTTCTTGATGGACACGAACAGACAAACAAGACTTCTGATTGGACTTGATTTTTACACCTTCTAAGCTGGTTCAGAGCTGGTTCTGGACCATGTGTTGAGCTACAGACTGTATGGTTACCTTTACCTTAAGTTTTTGCATTGCTGGAGTGACTCAGCAAATTTGCTTGTTTGTGCACAATGAAAAAAAAACCCCATAAAACTACAAGTTGTACACAACTTTACTTTTCTCCTGCTCCATGGCCCACTGTAGTCAGCCAAGTTCCCCCTATCGCCCAATAGCCCAGCTGTCAACTCCTCCACCCTGTTTTCAACACTTCTCTTTTTCAGCCCCCATTTTGACCTTCTGACCTTTTCATCTCCTTAACTGTTTACTGCCATTGACGACTAAAGTCGTCAATTGCATTATTTTACGGGGCGGGCGTGAGAATGAGCCTCCATACCATGAGAATAAACATCTAAAAGCTGATCCACGTATGTCACACATCACGTGATCAGGAAACAGAACATCCATGAATTAGGAGACCGTTTTGGACCGCTGCTGTGAGAAAAGCAAGGCACTCACCAGAAAAGCTTCTGCAGCTCACAGACTGGTAGAAGCTAGAACACGCTGATTTTTCCTGAAAAGAGAAGTGAGTCTACTTTTGTTTTTCGGTAGTTTGGGCGTTGACATCATCATAGAGCTCAATGATCTGTCACTCCTCTGTAAAAACACTCAAAACGCTGGCAGCCAGGGACTTTTCTGATCAGGAAACGACTGGCAGTTAATGAGTGAATTCATTAAAACACATTTAACCACTTGTACTTATCCAAACGCAAAACACATAATTCTGTACTTTACCCTTCAATCATGTACTTTTACAATTCTATTGATTTAGTGTAATTTCAGCATTACTCATGATCAGTTCAGCTTTCACCTCAACTCTGATTTTGGACGTGAAAATCACTTCACCAAACATTTTCTTTTTGAACTCTTACATTTAGATTAAGCATCACACAAAATCATAGTTGTGGTTCTTTTTATCAGCTCGTAAGCGTAAGACGTCTCTGTTTGTGGCTGCATGTTCCCAGCATGTCACGCTTCTCATAGAAAATTACTTTTAATTATTTAATTACTGTTTAGTTTTATTCAAAGTGAAATTGTCACTTAAAAAAATGAAATATAGACCTAAATGTATTGAAGAAAAGTTGAATATAGTTTTTAAGTTAACGGTGAGCTAGCGAGACCATGACCGTTATCATCCTAACCTTAACCCAGTTTCTCATTCTAAACTTCCCGTTGACTGTGTTGGAGAGGGACGTCACAACCAGAAACAAATGTTTTCATGTGCAAGAGGGTTAAGGATAAGATGAGGTGAGGGGGATGTTAAATAGCATGAGGGTAAAGGTCATAATTTGATGAAATCTCCGTTATACCGCAGCGTTTGGAAAATGATGCTCTGGCCCAGAAGTGCTGGGTTCCCAACGCCTCGGAAACAAAGTCTTGGTCATCCAACCTAATTTTTCGATGCTTCTGGTGTGAGAAAAGTCCCACAGTATGTCAGATTAATCAGGCAGAAACTGGTTTTATTAACAATTGCTTTTGAACACAAGAACCACATTTTGGTATAAACGGTACTATTCTTGCTGGATCAGCGCGCCACACAAACTCTGAGCACTTTAACGGTGGTGTGTGAGGACACAGTGAGCGCAGAGGCAGCATATATAGAGTGAGCTTTTATGAATGTTGACAAAAAAGATTTAAAGTGTTTGCAAATCTTCACTGAAGCTGACTGGTGCTTCATGAATGTAGATTATTTGGTGTATTGATTCTGATGTAAATGAGGAGTGTTGAGATAAAAAGTGTCCTGACCTGAGAACTTGACCCGTTCTCCTTCCAAGACTGATGATTGGAAGAGCACGTGAATACCATCATCAGTCCCCCGCCCAGCCTCGTTACACAGTCCAGCATCTTTACCCCACAACACAAAAAACGTTAAAGGCTGATTCCACAATTCTTTCATCCTTGGTTTTTCGCTCCCAAATGTCTGTTTTTCACAAAAGATCAATGCAAATATCCTTCCCATTTTCCAATCCTTTCAGTCTCCTGCCTTCTCTCCCCTTCAGATCTCTCTCTCCTGTATTTCTTTCCCCCATCTATCTATGTCTCTCGCCCAGCAGCCATCATTATGCAGCTGATTGCTGCATTTAGTCTGGTAATTGAAATAATGAAAGAAGATTACCTCGCTGCTTTTAGTCACCTCGTCTAGTCCACCAATCAGCTGTCAGCAGCAGGTCGAGTTAGAGAGGTGTGTTTTTGTGTATGTGTGCATGGAGTATTATTTGTGGATATGAATGTTGCCTATAGGATTGTGTGGGTGTGTGAGAGAGAGAGAGAGATAGAAACGCTGTCAACAGCAGGAAATCAGAGAAATCAAAGGAGCTGTGTTACCTCAACATGACTAACAAACAACAAACTAACTCTGGATGTGTGTCTTCTGTTTCCTAACGGGTGTCCGGGCTTCTGCTGTAGCTCTTTAATTCTTCAAGGTTCATTTACTGATTGTTTCCTCTCGACTAATTGCAGGTTTATCTTCAACATCTGTTGTCATTCGTGTGGCAACACAGTCACCTGCTTCTATCCCAGATCTGGTTGTGAATGTGTGTGTGTGTGTGTGTGTGTGTGTGTGTGTGTGTGTGTGTGTGTGTGTGTGTGTGTGTGTGTGTGTGTGTGTGTGTGTGTGTGTGTGTGTGTGTGTGTGTGTGCGTTTTGTTGTCTAGCTTGTGACCTTGTTTCTGTTGTTGCAATGACCCTTATTGCAACACATGTGCAAAGCTTCAAGCCAAGGATTAAACATTGGGTTTGCCTTAAGTTTGGTTCCAGTGTGTCTTTCACAGATGAGACGATAGCAACACAAAGCATCTGCTAGCAGAAGTATTCTACCCGAAGACGTTTCGTTTCTCATCCGAGGAGCTTTGTCAGTTCTGACAATCCTCGGAAAAGAAGCAAAAAGTCCTTAAGAAACCACGGAAGTTCAGTTGGCTTCATTTGAACCGTTTGGATTACCGTGACCTGGACAACTGAGAACCTACACCAGCATGCTGGTGCCAAGCCGAAGGAGCAAAAGGAAGAAAGAAAGAAGAAAGTTTTAAAATTAAAATCTAATTAATGTTTTTGCAGCAGGGATGTAAAAACTATTTCCTGGTTTTGTTGGGCGCAGTGGTGGTTTTATGTGTAATCGAGGGGGTAGGGGGTTTAAATTCAATTCAAGTTTATTTATATAGCGCCAAATCACGACAAGAGTCGTCTCAAGGCACTTCACATAATAAACATTCCAATTCAGGTCAGTTCATTAAGCCAATCAGAAATAATGTTTCCTATATAAGGAACCCAGCAAATTGCATCAAGTCACTGACTAGTGTCAGTGACTATACAGCAATCCTCATACTAAGCAAGCATAACGCGACAGTGGAGAGGAAAACTACCTTTTAACAGGAAGAAACCTCCAGAGAATCCTGGCTCAACAGAAGAGTGTCTTCAGTCAGAGGCTTCTTCAGTTTGGCTGCAACACTGACCGCTACTGGAGACCCTTCCTGCCAACAGCCATTGTAATATACAATAACTCTTTGATGACTTGATTATTATTATTATTATTCTGAGCTACTACAGCAATCAATTTCCCTCTGGGATTAATCAAGTATTTTTGAATTGAATTGAATTAAAAGTCCAGTAAAAATAAGTTTCCCTTTGTTTGAAATGATATGTGTGTATCTTATTACTACAGCTGCACCACATTAGACCAACCCTGTGGCCACACAAACAGAACAGTAGCAGCTAACAGCTAGTGTTTGTGCACCTGTAGCTTTATGCTTCAGGTAACATCACTGAAAAGGGGACGAAAAACTGAAGGCATTTCTCCCCAACAACCAACCAGAGTCAGCTTTCTCCTGCCTTGTGAAGCCTTTCCTTTCTTTCGGAGCACAAAGTCTAAGTTAGCATTTAGATTTTTTCTTTTGAAAGCCGCTTAAAAAACTTCACAGATATAAACAGCTTGTTTTATTCTTTGTATAATTCCTTTCAATTGCCCATTCTCAAATAAAAAGAGGGATANTCCAGCAGTACTCAGTGTAACTTAGATGGGTTCAGTTAGGTTAGACAGCCTTTTCCAGCAGTACGGTTTGGTATTTCCAGTACCTGCTGTGATGTGGCTCCTAGCATAATGAGCTGCTATGCTATCTCAGCAGCTGCTGGTCAATGATTGGCTAGGGGTGGAGCCACTGGTTGCTGCGGAGTTGTCTGCCTGCCGCCTTGCTGCCTGCAGTCATTTCCTGGTTAGTAGTCCGACAAAAATCCAGTGAATGAGCGGTTCCATCGTGGTGCTGAGTTGTGTTTTAGTGTGACAAAAACATCACCTGTTTCCAGCTCAGCTAAAGTAGGTAAAGATTGTGGGTATCACTGACGTCGCAGGCTAACGGCTTGGACCTGAGTGACTCAATCAGCTTTTAAACCTTTCATGTTGTTGTTCTACTGACAAGCGTTGACCACCGAAAAACAAATTAACTGGCACAGAGAAGTACAGTCTTCAATTTGTCGTACAGTTTTTGTCTCACTGGCCTTTTCCCAGCGACTGTGAGTAGAATGACCTTGGATGGATGATCGGTAGATGAGTGGAAAAAGCAAAGGGTTGAACTTTGAGCATTCTCTTCACAAGACTGTCCGACAACGGAAGAGTGTCTTCAGTCAGAGGCTTCTTCAGTTTGGCTGCAACACTGACCGTTACTGGAGATCCTTCCTGCCAACAGCCATTGTAATATACAACAACTCTTTGATGACTTGATTATTATTATTATTATTCTGAGCTACAGGGGCGGATTTAGGACTGAAGAAGATCCAGGGCTTAACACACGCGCGCGCACACACACACACACGCGTAAAAATAAGTTTCCCTTTGTTTGAAATGATATGTGTGTATCTTATTACTACAGCTGCACCACATTAGACCAACCCTGTGGCCACACAAACAGAACAGTAGTAGCTAACAGCTAGTGTTTGTGCACCTGTAGCTTTATGCTTCAGGTAACATCACTGAAAAGGGGACTAAAAACTGAAGGCATTTCTCCCCAACAACCAACCAGAGTCAGCTTTCTCCTGCCTTGTGAAGTCTTTCCTTTCTTTCCGAGCACAAAGTCTAATTTAGCATTTAGATGTTTTCTTTTGAAAGCCGCTTAAAAAACTGCACAGATATAAACAGTTTGTTTTATTCTTTGTATAATTCCTTTAAATTGCCCATTCTCAAATAAAAAGAGGAGAGTTTGAAATGTTACCTTTCAATGCCTGTTTAATTTATTGACATCAAAAGAAGAAAGTGTCCATTTTCATGTTCTCCTGTAACCATTTAAGGTTTTAGATTAGAATAAAACTCGTGCATTAATCCACAACCGTTGCATGATGTTTGATGACATGTTCAGCTTTGATGAGAAATCTTTAAATTAAAAATAACCTTCTGATATCTTCAGATAGCTGCAGCAGGAGCTCAGGCGGTGGAGCAGGTTGCACAGTTCCAGGTTGTAGGTGTGATCCCAGCTCCGACCAGAGAACGCTGCTGTTGTGTCTGAGGGTTTCCGTCAGCCTCACCTCTGTCAGAGCGCCCCAGGGCAGCTGTGGCTACATCATAGCTCATCATCGCCAGAGTGTGAATGGGTGAAGGACCGATTGTGTTGTGAAGCGCCATTTACCAAATCTCTCTTAAAAATACTAGAGAGCATTAAAAATAGGCAAAAAGAGTGATTTGTTTTATATTATGATATGTATACATCAATGTTGACTAACTGGAAAATCCTGGACAGGATGTGAGAACTTCCTGGCTCTCTCCATGAAGTTCAAGTCCAGGCTCAAACTTTCCAAAGGGCTACAAAAGATCTATGGATCAGGACCAAACTTTCCACAATGACTACAGGTGTCCTACAGGTGCTTTGGTTTATCTTACATTTGAATTCAGCTTTAGTCTCAGTGTGTGTTCACGTTTACAAAATAAAATCACATTTTACACTTTTTTACAAATTTGACCTTTGACACATTCCCTGCGCAAAAGTCACCTATAGGGAGCCTAAGTCTCTTCCACATCATGGGTCCCCGCAAGAACGAAAAAACGAACGCAAGCCAAAGGGGGCTAAAAGTTATTTTCTAACCCGCTTTGCCTTACGCCCTGGATCACACACATGTTGTACTGCAGTTTAAATGAAAAGTAATGATGGGAGTTTCGACCACGCCAGTCACGTACTTTGAGGTTTATCAGCTTGTAAAAGTTTGTAATTAACATGACTGCAAACTAGAAATTGGTACGTCACATATGTGACATCACCACATAATCTCCTCCCCCCTAGCGTAGCTGCTACTTATCACATGACCAGATTTATGGAGGTTATTTCCTCCTGTGGGAAGTTTGCTGAACTTACAGCCCTTTTCCCTCAGTTTTCTCCATGTCTGGTTCAATGACATTACATTTGTGAAGCGCATTTGTAGTCCTGGACTTATTTTCACACAAAACCTAAAATAGCATTTCCTCGTTCGAAAAATAAGCGCGTTCTTGGTATCAAAATGTGTCTTTAAAATTCACAGACATGATATGTGAAATCCATGGAACAAAACAGGGGCTTCCTTTTCGATTTTCAAGAAACTCCTGAAGACCCTGCTCTTCAGAGAGCATCGTCTAAACTAGCACCCTCCCTGCACCCGTCCCCCCTCTCTACTGTCCACTCCTTGTTCCCTCCTCTCCATGATTCATCATGCTGCCTCACTGCCACCTATGACTGACTGGAAATTGTTTGTTGTTGTTGTTATTGTTGTTAGCCTCAAGGGCAACATGCCGATGATCACTTGTATGTTGCTTTGGACAGAAGCTTCTGCTAAATACATAAACATAAACATAAAACAAGCGGAATTAGAAAATAGCATTTTTAGTCCCGTTGACTTGCATTAATTTTTTTCATTCTTCCAGGGACCCGTGGTCCGGAAGTGACTTGAGCTCTCATTGAGGAACAAAGTTCCAGCAGGTACATGATCCTTTAAGGCAGTCGTTCCCAACCGTTTGTACTCGAAGAACCCCTTGCCTGTGTCCAAGATAAGCCAGGATCCCCAACCACAACTTCTACCTACATGCACAAATTAAAAGTGAGAAATTAAAACTTTATACAGACATAGAGTTATGCCTGTTGATACTATTTGGTGTATTATTGGAATTGTATAAATGCAGTTTTTTATTAATTTAATCGTGGTAACCTCATAACCTCAACTCAGACAAAATTGTGGGGATCCCCTGCAATCTTGAGGGGACCCCAGATTTGGAAAATGTATTATTATTATTATTATTATTATTATTATTATTATTATTATTATTATTATTATTATTATTATTATTTCTGATTTTAGTCGGTTTTTCATGCAGACTGAAGATAAAAATAGTTTCCTACATCTCTCATAACATTGAAGGATTCACCCATCTTGACTCACGACACCGAAGGCTGTTGTTGGTTTGGCGCCCAGGAAACAACATCGACATATATACTGGATAATGTGTTTCCTTCCATTGGCTCCAATAATAAGTTTTTAAGCCAAAATGGGAGGTGGCCACCACCGCCATTTTGACCGTGTCACAGGTTCCGTCAAGCCCAGACAATTCCAAAAAAAGGAAGAGAGGTGGAGCTGAGGGTGGGGCTGTAAGGCTGGGATCAAATGACGACACCCGTCGAACTGAAACGATGTGGCTACAAGCTAACCCAAAGCTAATGCGGAGGTGGGAGCTAAGCTAACGGAGGTAGCTATGTAGCTCCAACCAGAGTTAACTGCGCACAACACCGGAGCTTCTGAGTCAGAGATACACTGGGCTGACCGCCGAGTAAAACCAGGTGGAACACAGAGGTCTCCCGAAAGCTCCACAAGGCGGCAGCCCGCGCAGCAGACAGGTGCCACTGCGATCAGAGATGCCTTGAGCTGCCGCTATAAGTCCATACCGATAGTCGGAACCCAGCTCCACCAACATGTCAAATTTCAACCCATTTTCAAAAATGCAGCGTTATGTTAAATGCACTGGCGTTTACCCTATTACATTAAAATGTCACGCTTAAACAGTTCATGTTAAAATCTAAGCTCAGCTAATGCAAGAGCAGCAGTGACCTACAATACATTAATATAATTTTACTTACCAAAAAAAATGAAGTGGAGACTCCTTGGATGCTCTATTAGTGCAATTATTGCCACAGAAAGTCATTTTGTCCAATAATTGCACAAATAATATCCAAAAAGAATACACAAACGCCACAACTAATGATCTAAGTTGAGAGACTGAAAATCGCGGAATAGTTTTAAGGCGAGGCCGAGGGCCTTTCCCCAGAGCTAGCTCTGCGGTCACATGGGTCTGATGCTCATTAATTATACAGAATTTTAGGCTTTTAATACATTTAAACAGAAGAGTGACAAAAAAATCACCCCCTCAGAGTTGTCGTGAGTGTAAACTAGATCTATTAAACCAAAAACATGTTCTGGTACCAGGCTGTAAACATGTTTATTTCTGCTGTGAAATTGGTATTTTTAACATGGGAGTCAATGCGGATTTGCTCGCTTCTGAAACCAGCCCCCAGTGGATGAGGGTGGAACTGCAATTTTTGTTACTTCTGTGTTGGCTTCAATTTCAGATCCGAACTATGGGAGCTTGGGAAACAGCAGAGAGCATCTTGCCAGTTGAAGCTAATCATTAGCATTAGCAACTCCACCATAGAACTCCTTCAGGCTTGTGTTTGTGGAGGAAAAACATCCACGTTATTTTATTCATTTCAAACATTAAAACAATAAATAGACTAGTGTTGACAATCAACACTAGCTGAACTGGAGGTAGGCTGAAGTATACACTTTTAAGACCCTACCCCCTTTACACAAATGTTGCAAAGTAAAAAGAATCAATGGTGGTCTTTTTACTGTTAGCCAATCAGAGAAGAGACCTCCAAATATGGAAATAAGACTCCAAAGCCTGCCGTCTGATGCTTAACTCTGATGTGGCTCACTTCTAGTTCCCCCAAAAGGTGCACGCATGTTTTTTTTCTCCCAGAGTACGACTTGCAAGGCAGTCATTCCTACCAAAAAACACTGAAAATGTGCCGATTAAACAAGTGAAGAACACATTTAAAGAACAGCTTAACAGCCAGTAAAGGAAATAAAGTCCTGAATGCAGCATTCAGATGGAACAAGGAATGACTGTATAAATCAGTGAGTTAGTACCGCCTGCTGTTTGGGTCGAACCAGAGCCCTCTGACTCAGATTCTGTCCATGAATCTATTCATTGACAAAATGTCATAAATGTATTTGGAAAAACTGTTTCTGATGTTTAGAGTTTTTTTGTATTAAAGTTTTATTGACTAGAAAATCTGGACAAACTACAAAAACATGCAGGTTTGGGATTTTTACCATTAATAATAATAATGATAATAATAATAATAATAATAATGTTAATATTATTATTATTGGTAATTATATTGATAATAATACTAATAATAAATAACAATATTAATAATGATAATAATTAATAATAGTCATAATAATAACAATAATAATAATAATGATGATACTAATTAATAATATTTATAATAATAACAATAATAATGATAATTATTATTATTATTATTGTTATCATTATTAATACTAATTATAATAATAAGTGCCTTTCAAGACACTCAAGGTCGCTGGACATTAAACATAAACATGAGTAACACAACTTCTAAATGACACAAGCAAATAAAAGAGAAAAGATTAATATGCAGCAACAGCAGAGCCGAACATGAGAAAATGGTTAAGAACAGTGCCAAGAGGAGGGGGGGGGGGGGGGGGGGGGGGGGGGGGTGCATGAAAGCCATGCTAATGTCTAATGGGAGCTTGTTCCAGAGCCGTGGTGCAGATAGACTGAATGACCTGAGGTTCATGGTAGGCAGACGGGCTGAAGAGGAACAAAGAGAGTGAGATGGTGTGTAAACTTGAAGGATATAAGTTAAAAAAGGATTTTAAACTCGATAGGGATTTGGATCGGTAGCCAGTGCTGCTGCTCGGGAACTGGAGTGATATGCTGTGAAGATGGTGTCCTGGAGAAGTTACAGGCTGCTGAGTTCTGTACTAGTTGCAATTTGTTGATTGACAATTTATATTCTTTGTCTTTTCTTCACTTATATTCTAGAGGCCGAGATTCGTGTTACTTCATGTTTACATTTGTGCACGCATCAGTTCTCTGAGTGCAGCGTCTCCCCACAGTCCAAAAATATGACATTAGGTTTTAATGGCCAGGTCTGAATTACTTTTGTGCTTGTGTGTGTGTGTGTGTGTGTGTGTGTGTGTGTGTGTGTGTGTGTGTGTGTGTGTGTGTGTGTGTGTGTGTGTGTGTGTGTGTGTGTGTGTGTGTGTGTGTGTGTGTGTGTGTGTGTGTGTGTGTGTGTGCCTGCATGTGCATGCGTGTGTGTGTGTGTGTGTGTGTGTGTGTCAATGGTTCTATGTTGCTGTGTTATAAATTGGCAACCTGTCCAGCATGTACCCCACCTGTGTACCCCTCCATAACGCTACAAGGAAAAGCAGGAGTTGGTGATGGTTACCTCTCTGTAGAGATGATGTTTTAAAATGCCTGAATATTTCTATTTAAATAAGTCCCTCATAAACCTTTTATTGTGGTTTAATCAGCACCGATTGGTTCAGAGGATGAAGGTGGGGTGTTTTTAAACAGTGTTATGTTTATTTGTGATGCTCTACAGAATTAAAACACGTTGTTTTTCGGTCAGTGTGTGAAAAATTGTTTGTTCACTGATTCAGTTGTTGCTGATCTTGTACCTCATAGCCTTCCCCTTTCTGTTTTATGGTAATCCTCAGGCAATAACTAGCTAAAGAGGAAATGTTGCTTCAGACTTTTCCTGAAGTCCGTTTGTATTTTGGGAGTTTGGTTAGTTGCCATTTTGAATCTTGGATAGGTTTTCAGATTGTTCCATATTTGCACCCACTTTATTCCTAAACATGAGCCAAACTACAATGTGTGATTGTAGGGAAGGGACTCACTGGCTGGTTTTCATTTCAAAGAAAGCATGGCCAAAAATGAAATCTTTGTTCCATCAGATGAGAGGACTTCAATTCTATTTTGGAATCATTTAAATCAGTCATGGATACCCCAGACTCTTTATTTGTCACATGTGTGCTGGAGAGAACACTGTAGTGAATGGAAATTACATCGTTCCATCCACACTTGCATTATGTTCCTTGTTCCGTTAGAAACTCAGTGTTCACTCTAAGTATTTGCTTACCACTGTGGGGATGATTGTCCTTCTGTAAAATAACCTCTGAATGGATTATTGGACGCTCGACTGATGAGGTGCATGCCTGACTACATAGTTTGGATGAAAGGGGTCTGATCAAGAAAGACCTTTGGTGGCACTGTCCATTTCAGGACCACATGCTGGTCTTTACCTTTGGGTACTTTCATTTGCAGAACGATTATCTCCTCTAGCCCGAGTGTGAGATAAGGGTTTACACCTGAGGGTCTGGGATTCTGTCTCACAGAAAAACTGACACCTTTGTTTTATTTAAACAGTCAAAAAGCACCTGAAGCAATTTGAACATTCATATGTATATATATATATATATATATATATATATATATATATATATATATATATATATATATATATATACATTAATACAGTCTATATACATTAATATATATACATATATATATATATATGTATATATATATATATGTATATATATATATACATATATATATATATATATGTATATATATTAATGTAT
This sequence comes from Nothobranchius kuhntae, assembly GCA_006942095.1. Classification (NCBI taxonomy): domain Eukaryota; kingdom Metazoa; phylum Chordata; class Actinopteri; order Cyprinodontiformes; family Nothobranchiidae; genus Nothobranchius; species Nothobranchius kuhntae. Next base: position 67,142 of record SSNQ01033860.1, on the reverse strand, counting down.
ATAGACTGTATTAATGTATATATATATATATATAGATAGATAGATAGATAGATAGATAGATAGATAGATAGATAGATAGATAGATAGATAGATAGATAGACAGACAGACAGACAGACAGACAGACAGACAGACAGACAGACAGACAGACAGATAGATAGATAGATAGATAGATAGATAGATAGATAGATAGATAGATAGATAGATAGATAGATAGATAGATAGATAGATAGACAGACAGACAGACAGACAGACAGACAGACAGACAGACAGACAGACAGAAGAAGAAGACAGACAGACAGACAGAAGACAGACAGACAGACAGAAGATAGATAGATAGATGATAGATGATAGATGATAGATAGATAGATAGATAGATAGATAGACAGACAGACAGACAGACAGACAGACAAGAAGAAGATAGATAGATAGATAGATAGATGATAGATGATAGATGATAGATGATAGATGATAGATAGATAGATAGATAGATAGACAGACAGACAGACAGACAGACAGACAGACAGACAGATAGATAGATAGATAGATAGATAGATAGATAGATAGATAGATAGATAGATAGATAGATAGATAGATAGATAGATAGATAGATAGATAGATAGATAGATAGATGATAGATAGATAGATAGATAGATAGATAGATAGATAGATAGATAGATAGATAGATAGATAGATAGATAGATGATAGATAGATAGATAGATAGATAGATAGATAGATAGACAGACAGACAGACAGACAGACAGACAGACAGACAGACAGACAGACAGACAGACAGACAGATAGATAGATAGATAGATGATGAGATAGATAGATAGATAGATAGATAGATAGATAGATAGATAGATAGATAGATAGATAGATAGATAGATAGATAGATAGATAGATAGATAGATAGATAGATAGATAGATAGATAGATAGATAGATAGATAGATAGATAGATAGATAGATAAGCTAGCCACTAGCCGTCTGCCATGATGCATTGGTTCAGAAATAAAGCGCTGAGTCATGAGATTGTTTATGATCTGCTTGTAGATCTTTACCATGTAACTGTGTGCAGCTGTCTGGGTGACTGTGGCCCATCAACAGCTATTCAAGAGTAAATAATTAAAAATGCGTTTATTTACCTGGTAGCCCTGCATTGATTTAAACTCAAAAGCTGACTTGAGGACAGACCAAAAACTGGACTAAATCCACCCCAGATCCTGTTACTGCTGCCAAGAAACTAAAAAACATCAACTTACCAAACTTTTTATGTTATTGGACAAATACAAGAGATCTGTTTCATGTCTCAGGTTCATGGGTTTAAAACTACAGATTGGTCTTTTCAATACTGCAGAATGTAGAGATTAACTACACACTAGAATCAGCACTGTTGCTATTCAGTTGGAGATTCTGAAAATGACCAATCAGATTAACCTATGAGGCTTAGATCATGTATAAATATCCTGGATACTTATATATCGATCTAAGTTCATACACCAACCTGTTTGGTCTAATTTTAATCCAAAGATTAACGTTTAATTTAAATAGTTAAATTTTATAGCAAAAGTTTATTTTGAATCAGAAGCTAGGAATCTTTGCTTTCAAATAACCAGAAATATTATTCCTTTTCTGTGTTTCGTTTCAATAATGAGGCAAGTTTAAAAATGAAGAAATTTTATTACTAACAATTTTAAACTTAAAGATTTGAACGACAATTCATGGATGACAATTTAATGACCATTTTTAACAGCTCTGATATAAAACTTGTTTTAAAAGGCAAACCTGTGGCTGGATAGAAGCTAAATTGGAAATATGAGTTTGGATGCGTGAATGGAATTATCAGAAGATCTCTTTCAGAGAGAGAGGAAACGTTCTGGATGGAAATGATGTTTTGCCGCTAACTGAGTTTTTACTTAGAGAAAACAGCATCAAACACAATCTGTCGAAGTCTACCTCACCCAATCAGAAGACCCCCTTTTGGATCCGAAGTGTCCAGGTGGAGATGGTTTCCTCCAGGCACGAGGTTGGTAGAAAAACCTCTAGCACGACAAAATCGGTCCTGAGATGTCTCCTTGGGTCACTCGACTGGTGGAACTATTTGCTTCTCAAAGTCCGTAACTCTGAAGGAGTTTTTGCATCTTAACTTAACTCAGAAATCAATAACTGGGTAGAGTTTTCGTCAGCTGGTTAAAGTTACGTTTAAAGTTACGTTTATTCTTAGCTATTCTTGTCGGCATGACAGAACAGCAGGTGGAGGTTAGGGACGGCCCTTCCCTTCCTCAGTTGTGTTGATTCAAGAACTGCCCTGAAGCTGGCGATGGTTAGTATTACAAAGCTCTCAGGACACTCCCACTCCCTCAGCAAGAAAGCTTGGTCATGCATCAAAAACATGTGTTGCAGTTATCGTTTATCTTGACTCTGTGTTAGATGGATAAGGTGAAACTGACCTTCTTTGCTGAACACATCTTTTACTGTCATCAACCATAATCATAATAATTATTATTACTATTCCAAAGCATAATAATTAATTTCATGTAATTAAAATACCTTTATATTGAACTAAGTGATCATTTATGATGATTATAATAAACAGTAATAAAATCAAAGAGTTTTATTAATATTATCTAATTATTATCATCGTGAACTTGAAGTGTCTTCCTCCTGGGACGGAACAGCAGCAGATAGGTGATATGTTCTTCCAGACATCATGGCTCCTTGGTTAATATGTGGATTTAAAAGTACTGTTTGACCCAGCAGGGTAAATGTGACCTTTGCCACAAATTAGAGAACCTTGATGATGCTACAAGAACTATTGAAAGTTGCTTTAACATTACAATTAGATAATCACCACCATGACAAAGGTTTTGAGAAGCTCTCATTGTTTGATGCTAAAACTGTCATTTTCATGCAGTTGCCATGTGCAAAGTAAATAGAGCTGCAGGATTTGAATGCACCTGCTCCTGCTTCCATCACTTCCTCCACTTGTAGCCTACTATCCTCTTCCTAGCGTTGTTTTCTGTATTTGTGGCTCACACAGATGCCAAAGTGCCAGCTCTCACACACACTGCTAAACTTCTCTGTTTAGTTGTGAGTCCTGTCTTGTGGAACCAGCTCCCTTTAGTCCGTGAGGCAGACACCTTGTCTACTTTTAAGAATAGGCTTAAAACATTTTTATTTGATAGGGCCTATGGTTAAAATCTGATGTTAGCCTAAATCTGGACAAGTAGGGGAGTAGAGCGAGGTGGAGTGTGCAGTCGGTAAAGACGGCTCTCCCTTGCCCTGCCTCCAACATGCCTCCATCTAAAAGGATAGATTATCCAGAGTTATCTCTGTAGTTATGCTGCTATAGGCTTAGACTGCTGGAGGATACACTGACCACTTTCCACACTCTACTACTTTCTTCTACAATCTGCTCTTTAACTGTATTATTTCCTGCAGTTTCAGCTGTTAACTTTATTTTCTCTCTAAGTGTTTTTCTCCCCAGAAGAAGCTACAATGATGTTCTGCTGAGCTGTGGTGGCCTCATGGAGGGGGCCATCGGCTGTGTGCATGAAACAGCCTCAAGGACATGCATTTGCTTCTAAACTGTTTACATTCCAGCATGAAGACAGAAGAAAGAAGAATGAACACTTTTCTTTTAATTAATCAAAGAACTCTATTTTAATAAAGCTAATCCATCAAAGTGTTGGTCAATAATAATATGTGACCGACCTGTGAAAGTAAAATATTAATTTTTTTATTGATTATTATTATGATTTTTATGATTATCTTAGAAAACAAGTCTGTAACCTTAAATGTTCCAACAGGACTCATTTCACGTAGTGTTTAAAGGACACAACACATTCTTTCACTGATCCAATCAGAATCTTACAGATCTGACGGAGGCGTGCTTCTGACGGTGTTTGGTAATTTTCATTCGACTATAAACCATAACATCCGAGGTATAAAACTACGCCACGTCAGCTCTAACGCCAGTTCAAAGCGTTCCAGAGCAAGCGTCAGAGTGGCCAATCCTTACCTTTAACTCTTCAACTGACAGAACCTCGACAAGCTGAGAAAATCCAGTCGCTATAACAACCAGCAGCAACAACAACTCTTTTCAGAATAAAAGCTCCACCGACCCAGGCTGGGTCTGAACAGACGCCAATAAAGAGTCATGTGCCGAAGGTAACTCAAGACGGGTCTGGTCGGAACCGCGGCTTCTTCTACCGGCTCGGTTTTCAGACAGGGTCCGCTGGGCCTCGGCATTCCTGATCAACCAGAGGACTTCCACAAGGCAAGTAGACCGGCTTGATGGTGTCTCATGCGGTTCTGAAACTAACCAAAGCTTATTCCAAACCAACATATTCAGTTCCCGTCAGAACTAATCGCTTCTTCGGATTTGCTGGTTCTGATTTACATGACACGTCATCCATTCACCGTCTCATCCATTTTTAGTTACACTAAACATTTAGTTTTGAAGTCAATCTAGTTTAATTTGTTAGTAATAAAATTCTTAACTTTTAAACTTGACTCCCTCTATTCTGTTGTCTCTGAGTGAATACATAACGGTTACACAATCTCTGCAATAAAAAGATCCGTTCTTCTGGTTTAAATAACCCTCGATCCGTAAGGCGGATTTTATATTTCCTTACGGCTCATTAAATAAAATGTAAGAACCTCTCATTTTCCTTACAGTATATATGTTGTGTGTGTGTGTGTGTGTGTGTGTGTGTGTGTGCGCGTGTGTGTGTGTGTGTGTGTGTGTGTGTGTGTGTGTGTGTGTGTGTGTGTGTGTGTGTGTGTGTGTGTGTGTGTGTGTGCGTGTGTGTCTGCTCTGTCTTCTCCATCCCCAGTGAGTCGTGGAGGATGGCTGCTTATACTGAGCCAGGATTCTCTGGAGGTTTCTTCCTGTTAAAAGGGAGTTTTCCTCACCACTGTCACTGCATGCTTGCTTAGTATGAGGATTGCTGTAAAGACTGTGACACTAGTCAGTGACTTGATGCAACCTGCTGGGTTCCTTATGTAGGAAACTTTTCACTGATTGGCTTAATGAACTGACCTGTATTGGAATGTTTATTATAAGAAGTGCCTTGAGACGACTCTTGTCGTGATTTGGTGGTTTATAAATAAACTTGAATTAAATTGAATGGAAAAACTTGAACTGAGCTCCTTCTAGTTCTCCACCATCAGCATGAAGGCTTCTTCTTTGTTCTTCTGTGGCTTGGCCTGCTCTCTCTCCTTCAGCTTCCCTCCTCTCCCCTGCCGGGATAAGCTTTTAGCTGTGTCCTAGCTGTGGCGGCTAACTGCCACACAGCAGCTGTCTACAGCTCCTCACTGTTCCAGCCAAATGCCGCCACACAACACCATATAATTAAGAGTGCTGGATGGGAGCAGGCAAATGTAAAGCAATTTGCAATGAGGCGAGAGGCTGAGTGAGATGGGGGAGAGTGGGATGGAGTGGTGAGCCAAAGGCACCTTCAATCTAATTGGGCTATATCAATTTATTTCGCATTTCAGAAATGTCACATCTTGATGTGAAGCAAAGTGGATTTGCATACGTGCTGCAGCCTGTTTTTAGTTCAGCAGCAGTGTGGAGGAAATAAATAAACAAGAACAAATAGAAGAGAGGAGTTTCAGAGGAAAATGCCAAGGCCTTTTCCCATCCGATGGCGGTGTGGCAATGATGCCAAAAAACAAGCCGACAGGTTTTTCTGCGTGATGTGTTTTGATGAGCAGAAGAGAAGATGGATGAGGGTGTCTCAGTTTTTTGAAAATCAGAAGCCTGTTGAAGCTGAAGACAACCTAACACCATCAACACGAGACAAGAGATTTAACACTGCAGCAATCAGACCAAATCAAAACAAAGTCACATTAAACAATGAGAAATAATCATCTCATCTAAAAAACTGCTTCATTAGTAGCTCCATGCAAAAGACTACAGTAACTCAGCTGGCAATGAGTCATGCTTTTAGAATAATCCCAAAGCTTTAAACACAAACCATCAACATTCCCACTTCATCCAGTGTACCCAGAGGCACCATCCCAGTTCTGTCAAAGCAAGATGGCTCTCACCAGGGCAGCGTGGTCTAGGACTTCACCGTCAGAGCGCCCCAGGGCAGCTGTAGCTACATCGTAGCTCATCCCCACTAGTGTGTGTATGTGTGTGTGAATGGGTGAATGACTGATTGCGTTGTGAAGCGCCTTGGGGGGGCTGTAGAACCCTAAGATGGCGCTATACAAATACAGGACATTTTACATTAACAAGCCAGCTTTGTTTATGAACGCTTTACAACAGCATAAAAGTGCTTCACTAGCCAATAAAACAACAGCAGTTTTCTTTAATGTTGAGAATAACTTAGGATAAAAGGCTTGTTGTAAAATAAATAACACAACAAAAACAAAACTAAACCACCATAAATAACCCAATCCTTCTTAAATGATAAACCTTTTATTTTGTAGGTGCTTGTCCAGCACTAGAAACTAGCTAGCTAAAGTTGCAGGTTAAGCGTTCTGCTGCCGCTTCGCTCCGTGGATGCTTCCAGTGTGAAGTAGGGCTCATACATATGGTGGGCTCACAGCCACGTCCATTTAAAAGTGTTATTCTGGGTAAGTTTTGGCAGCAAAACTCAATGCCTTGCTCTTTCTTGTGGAACCACCAAGTTTTTGCTGACTTTGACAGTTTTAAGACATGGCACTGAAGAAAAAGGCGCTACTGGGTGCAGCCCATCAACCAGAACAGAAGGCAACAAGGGGGTGTTCATCATCTGGTGTCAAAGCTGAGACCTGAGAGCCAACGCCATCATCAGTATTTTTGGATGAGTGCTGAAAAGATTGACAAACCTCTGTCTCTCGTTGGCCCTGAACTGACCAGACAGTCAATAAACTACAAAGATCCCATTGAACCAAAGTGGCGACTGGCTGTTGGACTGAGGTAACTGCTGATCTATTCATAGAGATATTAGAAGAATAGCTGTAAAGCATATAGAAAGCATTCTCTTCCTCCCTCTTCCATTCAGGAAAATATTGTTCATTAATTTGTGTAAACGTAATGTTTCTTTGGGAGGTGGCTTGTCACATCTAGGTGTAAAGGAAGAATTTGTGAAATGAAGGAATCAATGAATATATTCTACCAATCATGCTCTTAAATGTTAAGTTCTTCACATGAATGTATATGCTCTCATGATTAATACTGGTAATTAACACTTTTCTAGTGTGAACGTGTTTTCAAACCATGAATCAAAATATGTTTCAAAGGTTCTCATGGAATAAGTTACACACAAATAGAAAAAGGGATGAAACATTAATGTTAGATTATTAAGAAAGTAAACCATTTTCCGTACCCCTCAAGGTCTACAACTCCTGGTAGGTGGATCCCATCTGCATCAGTGTTGCTTGATGCATTCTGCGTGACGAAGGGTTGCAGATGACTGCTGGGCTACATGGTCACCCAGCACCTGGCAGGCATTGCAGATCTGCAACGTTAAAACCTACCTACCTGGTTACTCCACACATGTCTTTCATGAGCATTTTGTAACTCAGAAGTACCCCTGAAGGACTCAGTTGTTTGTCCTTTTATCAAAACTTATTTTGAGCCTGAGAGGGTTAACATGTCTAACTTGGCCTGCAGCAGTCTTTCTCTGTTCAGTCTGGCCAATGTTGGCATGATACAAACAGCAAAAAATACGCTTCCTCCGTCTCATATCTTTGGCATCAAGGGCTTTAGAGGAGGTTCTTCCAGTGATTTATGTCTTTCCTCTCTATCTTGGAGGACTTTCCTGCTTCCTGTCTTCCAGGCACCAAAGGTGTTGGGTGGCGTTGTCTCGGGCTTCATGGTCTCGGGACGCCCCTATCGTCAGAATCAGAACAGTTCTCTGATGCAGTTCCTGGAGTAGAACATTGCCCTGATGGGGAGCAGAAAGACCCACTGCTGTCCTCCATTGCAGTGCTCCTGAAATCGCTCCTAGAACTTTACGGAAAAATGGACACACAGGACCAAAACTGTTTGAATAGAAAGCTACCATCATCACCTGTGATATTTAAAGGGGACAAAGAATCTTAACCAACATTTTCTTGTTGCTTGTGAATAAAGACAGGTTGGGTGGTCAAAAGTAGCATGCCACTAAGTCAAAGCCGTGTGTGACCTACTTATGTAAATTAGAAAGTTTAAAAATGCCAGAGAAAAACTTCTTTTCTGAGAAACCTCTCATAAAAACGTCACAATGTGGAGCCCTTCCTCCTCCAATCTGCAGTCTCCAGTGTCTGAGGCTTTCTGGTTTAAACCAACCAATCAACAAGCAGCTCATTAGCATATTGGCCAAGCGGGAGGGGTAATCAGCTCTTTTCACAGCAAGGCTGATTTAGGGGGTTTAGAAGGGCCTGTATCAGGGCTCCTGGGACAGATGAAAGCCTAAAGAACATTTATTATGCTTCTTAGAGATTCAAAGAAGTCTTTTAGATTGCTGCATTCTTTGTCCCAAAAGGATTCTGGGAAAAGAGGAATTTCCCAATTTGTTTGGGAGCATTACATGGGAAACATACAAGCATCCCAAAAATGTTGACTCCTTGGTCGTGGCAGCATGTCTACTCCACAGCTTCCTGCTTGCTCCCTATGACAACCAGCGATTACTACATGAAGCTGACCAAGATGGGCGACACATTGCCCCAGTAAGAAACATGGGAGGAATCGTGCATCAAGAGAGACCTGTGATGTCAGAGAGACATTCACAAGCTTCTTTAGCAGTTTTGAAGGCAGTGTGCCTTGGATGGTGTGATCCATGCCATGAGCATGATGTTGTCTGGTATGTCCACCAGAGTCCACCTCTGTGATGCCCTCCACAAAAACAAGACACAGTGCCATAGTTGAGCTGGACAGCTGACAAGCCTAGCATGCCTAAAAGTGTGAATATTTTGTGTGGTCAAACAAATAAATACTGTTGAAAACATTTTTTTCTCATTACTACTTAGGGCAAGTGCTGATTCTCAAGTACACACAGGGAATGTCTCAGCCTTTCCCTGTTATAAATGTAGGAATTACACAATTGTTGGTCTTATCTTTTTATTTCCATGTATGTGAGCAGTGAGCTGCAGACACGGCTGCGCTCGGGAACCGTTTGGTGGTTCAACCCCCCAATCCAACCCTTAATGCTGAGTGTCAAG
>SSNQ01033860.1:30181-55583 GCA_006942095.1 Nothobranchius kuhntae | reverse complement strand
GTGTATATATATATATATATATATATATATATATATATATATATATATATATATATATATATATATATATATATATATATATATATATACACTTACCAGTATGTATGAATAGATGAATGAAAGAAGAAAAAGCATTTGTGTGTGTGTGATCTTTTGAAAATATGCAGCAGGTAACTACAGACCAACTTCATTTTATCTTCCCGCAATGTCTTTGAAGTGGAACTAGAAAACTGAGCCTGGCATTAGCTGTCTTGCTCACCCTGGGGCAGGACACTAATATGTGAACTCTGCTGAAATGAACAATACCGCCTTTACATTCATTACACAGAGCCATCAGTCACTGTTTAAACTAAATGAGTGGATGTGTTTCTGTGTAGGAGGAAGGGTGACACAGAGATCACACATGCAATCATGCATAACTTGATACCTGTGGATACATACGTGCATGTGTTCTTAATGTTTCCTACATTTAAACACACGTGTAGAAAGCTCCCACTTAAAGCTGCACCCATGCAATCAGCTTCAGACATCCATCTCAAAGTGTTGGTGCTTTCTCATGTTATGTGAAAAATGGTAATGCTTTAGCAAGTTCACTGCACACCTTCTATTAATAGTCATTAGAGTTTATAGAGGTTCGTTAAGCCTGCTTGATAATATATTTCTTAAGAAAGGTTTAATTGAAAAAAACTTAAATATTAAATCCAAACACCATCAGCTGTCATGAAGAAATATGTCTGGCTTTTAACACCCAAGACCAGATCTTCTCAAAAGTGAGGCAAGTGAAAGACCTGCACAGTCATGTGACCACTCAGATGTGGTCCATTGCATCTAAAGGTAATGGCCACCCTCACCCTTACCCCTCCACCCAAAACACCAGGTAACCAAACCTAGATAGTGTGGTCAAATGGAGGGAGGCCAACAATAACCTTTGAGCTGCAGCAGGAACATCCCCAGCTTGATCATTTGGGAAGTTCCATCTTTACATGAGATTAAATTAAATGGGCACCCATCCACAGCCGAACCCGTCGTTCACAGCAAGTGCAGAAGTGAAATGGCCCGGTGTCCGGACGGACTGCCATTCACACTGACTGCAGTTCTTCATCTCTGTAAATTTGCTCTCACAGGGGCACCAACTGATTAGAACATGTATACCTGTGAAAATAAGTAATATCATACACAGTGAACTGATATTGACATCATTAACTCATTCACTGCCATTGACGACAAAAATCGTCATTTGCAATTTTTTACTGTGTGGGCGTCGGAACGAACCCCCACACCATGAGAACAAACATCCCAGCTCTAAAGCCAATCTTCATCCGCATACGTCACACGTCACGTGACCAGGAAACAGAAATCCATGTGTTAGGAGATCGTTTTGGGCCGCTGCCGTAAAAAAAAAGTGAGGCAGGAAGCGGAAAAGTGTCTGCCGATTACAATTCAACAACGGATTATGAAAGAACGGATCACACTCGAAACGCGCGGATTCTTCCTGATGTAAGAGGTGAGTCTCCGCTTTGTTTTGATAGTTTTGGCGTCCACATCATCCTAGCGCGCAACATTCTGAGACTCTTAAAAAACCAGTGAAACCGCTGAAAAACGCTGGCAGTGAAGGGCCTTGCTGATCAGGAAACGGCTGTTAGCGAATGAGTTAATAGTAAAGCAAAAACCGAACAAAACAATGCAACACAAGTTTTATTTTGAAACACGTTGGGATTCCCCCGGAGGAGCTGGCCCAAGTGGCTGGGGGGAGAGAAGCTTGGGCCTCTCGCCTTAGACCGCTGCCCTCGCGACCCAACTCCAGATAAGCGGATGAAAATGGAAGCACCTTGCTGACGTATCACTTCCTGTCTGGCTCATGTAATTTCTTCTACTTTTTGACTAAACACATGGGGCCTCTGGACAAATAGACTCTATGTAGAAACTTTCCAGAGCTCTGGCTCTGCATCACAGCCAGTGTACAGTGTACAACTTTGATAACGTGTAAAATAAAACTGCACTTGCTGTAAATTCTTTAACAAAATATTCTCAAACAATATCAACATTTATTAAATAACAGTGTTGGGCAAGTTACTTCAAAACTGTAATGCATTATTTATTACTTGTTACCCTCATTTTAAAGTAATTCATTACATTACAATATTACTGATTTAAAAATGTAAGGCATTACACTACTTTTGCATTACTCTAAGTTACTTTCACCAAAACAACTTCAACATGAATCTGGTAATGTGACGCTCAGTGAGCTCATGACATATATGTGGAAGGTGATGTGGTGTCTGAGCTAGGATTGCTGTTAAAAACAGTCAGATATAATAACAGTGCTTTAAAATGATTGTTTATTAAATAAAAGCAACAACAATCTGTACTCTCAGCACGCTGCCATCTTAGATTAGCTGAACAGGGAATGAGGTGGTGGGGGCTCCAAGCCTATATTTGCCTTGGTCCCCAAATGCCTTGATACGGCCCTGGATGTGGGACTGACTTCTGGGGTGATCTGATTCTATCACTAGTATAAATATTAAATGCTTATGTATTATTGCTTTTCACTAAAATGTGTATTGGGGATAAATCTACCTACTTTTTTCTTTTCAAGCACTTTGTTTTGTTTTCTTGATTTTATTTGAATCATTTCCTGCCCTTTCTCTCTCTAACATTCCTGCATGCTGCATGTTTTCTCTGTCTTCCAGAAAAACTGTAAACTAGATTTCCTACTTTCTAACTCATCAGCCAAAGGGATCTACCGAACGCAAAAAACAAACAAAACAAAAAAAAAATTCAATAAAAAAGCTTTGCGCTGCGCTCCAGCAGCAATGAGTTGAAATCACCGGGGCACAGATTATGAACTCAGCTGAAAAGTACATGAAGTACCAGATAATATGGGCGGATATAAACGATCACAAACGAATTACTTTGTTTTGGTGGAGCGATTTTGTCAATATAACAGCGGCTGCGCGCAGGACGCAGCTGGAGTATTTGAGCCGTTACCGCTCTGCACAGAGAATGCTCGCAAAGCTGAGTCCATAAATGACGTAATATATGTAGATACTGGATCTTTTTTCAGGCTTCCCGCAATTTGAATTTTTAGGAAACCTGCATCTTGATTCTGGGTTTAAATAGGCATTGTAATTACTGCGTTACTGACAATTGTACCGAGTAAATATTACCATTTTCTTTCCCTGTAATGCCTTACATTACCACATTACAGCAAAAAGAAATGCATTACAGTAGTTAATTACTTTTGTACCGCGTTACTCCCAACACTGTTAAATAAAATAAAAAAAATGTTTAGTTTAATCTTTGTTTAACGACGTCTCGGTCGTTGACTGACAGGATATTTGCTAAGGGAAGACTGTCCAGACGTTTACTTCCGGTCGTCCTATTCAACAAAGGACTTGATGTCTGGTACCCACACCATCCTATGTGGACCAGGTCAGTCAGGCCTTCAAATGATGCAGCCCTGAATTCAGACACAGCGATGTGTTGCTGGCTAGTGTGCAGATACACATACGTGTAGAAACTCAGAATGCATGTGTGCCATACCGAAAGTGCGAAAGTATGGGCCATTACACTGCTACCAGTTGGACTAGCATTCAATGACTTTCCATGCCCAGGTTATATGGGTGTGACAGGGTGAATCAACAGTGTCCTCTAGAACACTGGAAGCTCCAAAGACCTTGAGGGTTAGGGTTTAGACATCCCTGGAAAATGAAACAAAAGATCAGTACCAAAAAAATGTGTCATTCTCTGTGCATAAGCATTATTAAGCACAATTTTTCAACATTAACCAAATAAAATACTGATAGGTCAGTCCTTTATCATGGCTCAGAATGTGTTCATAATGCTCTGAAATAACGATGCGGAGCATGGTGGAAGTGGATAATTCTTCTTTCTAAAGAAACGGGCTGTTGGCAAGAATACCACTGCTTTTATGTACGCCGTGTTTACTTAATTTTATTTATTTGTATATTCTGAAATGGTGAGCCTAATTCAGTAAATATTACTTAAGCTCTGTGTACACTCAACTCAGGCAACACTTCTGTTAGTAATCAGGTCAAAATGAGTCTTTGATAGTTTTCATTTAAAAGCTGATTGTAAAGAAGCAAGAGGCCAAAACCATCCCCGAAGCTCACGCAAATGCACACCAACAAGCCCATGCCTATATTTGCAAATTCCTGCTCCTGAAAGTGAACACACACACACACACCCACACACCTGCTGGGACGGATCAGATTAAGGGCTTCAGAAAGTCGAATGCCAGCTCATTCCGTCTCCTCCCTAAAATTTACCCTCCATCTCCTTTGTTGTCTAACTTTCCTACCTTGTGAAAGGATTTTAGCCCACACAAACATGTCAGCCTACACACACACACACGCACACACACACGCGCACACACACACACACACACACACACACACACACACACACACNGAAGTGTACCTATGATGTAAATTACTGACCTCTGTCATCATTTTAAGTGGGAGAACTTGCACAATCGGTGGCTGACTAAATACTTTTTTGCCCCACATATATATATATATATATACTTACCAGTATATATGAATAAATGAATGAAAGAAGAAAAAGCATGTGTGTGTGTGTGTGTGTGTGTGTGTGTGTGTGTGTGTGTGTGTGTGTGTGTGTGTGTGTGTGTGTGTGTGTGTGTGTGTGTGTGTGTGTGTGATCTTTTGAAAATATGCAGCAGGTAACTACAGACCAACTTCATTTTATCTTCCCGCAATGTCTTTGAAGTGGAACTAGAAAACTGAGCCTGGCATTAGCCGTCTTGCTCACCCTGGGGCAGGACACTAATATGTGAACTCTGCTGAAATGAACAATACTGCCTTTACATTCATTACACAGAGCCATCAGTCACTGTTTAACTAAATGAGTGGATGTGTTTCTGTGTAGGAGGAAGGGTGACACAGAGATCACACATGCAATCATGCATAACTTGATACCTGTGGATACATACGTGCATGTGTACTTAATGTTTCCTACATTTAAACACACGTGTAGAAAGCTCCCACTTAAAGCTGCACCCATGCAATCAGCTTTAGACATCCGTCTCAAAGTGTTGGTGCTTTCTCATGTTATGTGAAAAATGGTAATGCTTTAGCAAGTTCACTGCACACCTTCTATTAATAGTCATTAGAGTTTATAGAGGTTCATTAAGCCTGCTTGATAATATATTTCTTAAGAAAGGTTTAATTGAAAAAAACTTAAATATTAAATCCAAACACCATCAGCTGTCATGAAGAAATATGTCTGGCTTTTAACACCCAAGACCAGATCTTCTCAAAAGTGAGGCAAGTGAAAGACCTGCACAGTCATGTGACCACTCAGATGTGGTCCATTGCATCTTAAGGTAATGGCCACCCTCACCCTTACCCCTCCACCCAAAACACCAGGTAACCCACCCTAGATAGTGTGGTCAAATGCAGGCCAACAATAACCTTTGAGCTGCAGTAGGAACATCCCCAGCTTGATCATTCGGGAAGTTCCATCTTTACATGAGATTAAATTAAATGGGCACACATCCACAGCCGAACACTTCATTCACAGCAAGTGCAGAAGTGAAATGGCCCGGTGTCCGGACGGACTGCCATTCACACTGACTGCAGTTCTTCATCTCTGTAAATTTGCTCTCACAGGGGCACCAACTGATTAGAAAATGCATACCTGTGAAAATAAGTAATATCATACACAGTGAACTGATATTGACATCATTAACTCATTCACTGCCATTGACGACAAAAGTCGTCATTTGCATTTTTTTACTGTGTGGGCGTTGGAACGAGCCCCCGCACCGTGAGAACAAACATCCCAGCTCTAAAGCCAATCTTCATCCGCATACGTCACACGTCACGTGACCAGGAAACAGAAATCCATGTGTTAAGATTGTTTTGGGTCGCTGCTGTAAAAAAAAGTGAGGCAGGAACCGGAAAAGTGTCTGCCGATTACAATTCAACAACGGATTATGAAAGAACGGATAACACTCGAAACGCGCGGATTCTTCCTGATGTAAGAGGTGAGTCTCCGCTTTGTTTTGGTAGTTTTGGCGTCAACATCATCCTAGCACGCAACATTCTGAGACTCTTAAAAAACCAGTGAAACCGCTGAAAAACGCTGGCAGCGAAGGGCTTTGCTGATCAGGAAACGGCTGTTAGCGAATGAGTTAATAGTAAAGCAAAAACCAAATAAAACAATGCAACACAAGTTTTATTTAGAAACATGTTGGGATTCCCCCGGAGGAGCTGGCCCAAGTGGCTGGGGAGAGAGAAGCTTGGGCCTCTCGCCTTAGGCTGCTGCCCTCGCGACCCGACTCCAGATAAGCAGATGAAAATGGAAGCACCTTGCTGACGTATCACTTCCTGTCTGGCTCATATCATTTCTTCTACTTTATGACTACACACATGGGCCTCTGGAAAAATAGACTCTATGTAGAAACTTTCCAGAGCTCTGGCTCTGCATCGCAGCCAGTGTACAGTGTACAACTTTGATAACATGTAAAATAAAACTGCATTTGCTGTAAATTCTTTAACAAAATATTCTCAAACAATATCAACATGTATTAAATAAAATAAAAAAAAATGTTTAGTTTAATCTTTGTTTAACGTCGTCTCGGTCGTTGACTGACAGGATATTTGCCAAGGGAAGACTGTCCAGACGTTTACTTCCGGTCTTCCTATTCAACAAAGGACTTGATGTCTGGTACCCACACCAGCCTATGTGGACCAGGTCGGTCAGGCCTTCAAAGGATGCAGCCCTGAATTCAGACACAGCTATGTGTTGCTGGCTAGTGTGCAGTTACACATACGTGTAGAAACTCAGAATGCATGTGCACCGAAAGTGCGAAAGTATGGACCATTACACTGCTACCAGTTGGACTAGCATTCAATGACTTTCCATGCCCAGGTTATATGGGTGTGACAGGGTGAATCAACAGTGTCCTCTAGAACACTGGAAGCTCCACAGACCTTGAGGGTTAGGGTTTAGACGTCCCTGGAAAATGAAACAAAAGATCAGTACCAAAAAAATGTGTCATTCTCCGTGCATAAGCATTATTAAGCACAATTTTTCAACATTAACCAAATAAAATACTGATAGGTCAGTCCTTTATCATGGCTCAGAATGTGTTCATAACGCTCTGAAATAACGATGCGGAGCATGGTGGAAGTGGATAATTCTTCTTTCTAAAGAAACAGGCTGTTGGCAAGAAAACCACTGCTTTTATGTACGCCGTGTTTACTTTATTTTATTTATTTGTATATTCTGAAATGGTGAGCCTAATTCAGTAAATATTATTTAAGATCTGTGTACACTCAACTCAGGCAACACTTCTGTTAGTAATCAGGTCAAAATGAGTCTTTGATAGTTTTCATTTAAAAGCTGATTGTAAAGAAGCAAGAGGCCAAAACCATCCCGAAGCTCACGCAAATGCACACCAACAAGCCCATGCCTATATTTGCAAATTCCTGCTCCTGAAAGTGAACACACACACACACATACACATACACACACACACACCTGCTGGGACGGATCAGATTTAGGGCTTCAGAAAGTCGAATGCCAGCTCATTCCGTCTCCTCCCTAAAATTTACCCTCCATCTCCTTTGTTGTCTAACTTTCCTACCTTGTGAAAGGATTTTAGCCCACACAAACATGTCAGCCTACACACACACACACGCACACACACACGCGCACAACACACACACACACAACACACACACACACACACACACACACACACACACACACACACACACACTATCCAGTTGGTGTAAGATGTCACCTGAGTCGCTGTAATTACACTCAAGGTGCTGATAGCATTTCTCTCGCCTCTTTTGACAGAGGTGTGTGTGTGTGTGTGTGTGTGTGTGTGTGTGTGTGTGTGTGTGTGTGTGTGTGTGTGTGTGTGTGTGTGCGTGCATGCGTGCGTGCGTGTGTGTGTGTGTGGGTGTGAGACAGGTAGATAATGGGGTTAGTGTTGTTTGGCTTTGAGCTACTTCTTTTGTTGCTTGTCAGTCGACTGAACTTTTTTTTTCCACCAGAAGACCAAAGATGCGGTTACATGAGAGGGAGCTCATATGGTGCTTTGCAAATGATTTAATTATTGAGTCCTACAGATTTTATTTCCCATTTCTGTCATTGAATCGTCTGATGACATTAAACATTAAGACATAACGATTTATTTACTCAACCTTTATTTAACCTGATGAGTGGATGGAGAACTCATTCTCATTCACAATGATGATCTGGTCAAGAGGAAGCCACAGCAGCAGACAAATAGTTAGCTTTACTTCAAAGAACAACAGACAAGCTAAAAACATACAAGATAAAAATCATATAAAACTGTTAGACATAAGGACAGAGGGATGTTCTCACATATAATATGTACAATAAATCATAACAGGCTTAAAACAGTCTTTAAAACTCAGAAGCACGTTGATCAGAAACTATTGATCACCATGAATTATTGAAGGTAGATAATGGAATGTAGGAAGTGAGCTTCAGTGCTTTCTGCAGCTCATTGGGACCTCTGGGACAATCAGATCACAATCTTGTTTTTCTCTGCTCAGAATACACACCACTTGTTCAGAGGCAACTTGTGACAAGAAGAAGTGTGAGAACAGGACGCTGAAGAAGCCCTGCAGGGTTGTTTTGAGACCACAGATTGGATGGCTCTCTGCCAAGGATATGAAGAGGACATCAATGCCATGACTGGATGTGTCACTGACTATGTAAACTTCTGTGTGGACAACATCATACCAACCAGAACAGTGAGATGCTTTGCTAATAACAAACCCTGGATCACCAGTGAACTGAAGAATCTGCTAAATGAGAATAAAAGAGCCTTCAAGGTTGGAGACAGGGAATTATTGAGGAGTATACAGAAGCAACTGAAGATCAAGATCAGAGACAGCAAGGAGGCATACAGGAAGAAGCTGGAGAACAAACTACAGAGGGACAATATCAGAGATGTCTGGTCAGGGATGAAGAAGATCACAAGCTTCAAGCAGAGAAAGGATTGCACAGATGGCAGCCTGGACACAGCCAATGAACTGAACAAGTTCTTCAATAGGTTTAGTTCAGGAACAAACCCAGCATCCTCCTCGCCTGTCCCCAGCCAATCAGACATCCCATCCTCCTCTGATCCAACATTTTCCTGTCACACGCCAGCTCTTTTGGCCTCTAACGCAGTGAAGGACTCTTCTGGTTCTATAAATCTATCGTCTGGATTAAAGACTACCTGACAAACAGACCACAGTTTGTGAGGCTGAAGAACTGCACATCAAACCAGGCGATCAGTAACATTGGAGCACAACAGGGGACTGTACTCACACCATTCCTTTTCACCCTGTACACCTCAGACTTCCAGTACAAATGAGACCTGTCATCTACAGAAATACTCAGATGACTCTGCAGTTGTCGGGTGTATCAGAGATGGACAGGAAGCTGAGTACAGAGAGCTGGTGGAGCACTTTGTGGCATGGTGTGGAAATAATCATACAACAGTGCTAATATTTGGTTACATGTCCCTTAGCCATTTTCACTTCAATTAGATCACTTTTCTCTGTTAACCCATAATAAAGACTTTAAAGAACCAAACTTCATGAATGTTTTTTGCGACAAAGAAGTATCTGTTCCAATCACTCTATCAGAGAAAAATCAGAGTTTTAGAAATAACGGGACACTCAGTAGAGCCATTATATTATATTTTTTACAAGTGTATGTAAACTTCTGACCACAACTGTATTTTTGATATTTATCTCGCGGGCCACATAAAAATGCTCCGCGGGCCGCATCTGGCCTGCGGGCCTTGTGTCTGACACATGTGCTTTACATGGTTAATGAAATGTCACTCAGACCCCAACTGCCCTCTGTGGACTTAGTAGAGTGGAGCTGACGTGCTTGGCGCTGGAATTTGCACATTTCCTGCATGTTTTAAATCGTGGATGCAGCTGATTTTTTTGGTTTAGTGATGAATCGCTCTTGCAGACAATAATGAAGGCTGGGGAGATGTTTCAGCTGTTATATTAAGGTGTCAAAAAGGCAAATGCACACCAA
The DNA here is from genome assembly GCA_006942095.1 of Nothobranchius kuhntae. Lineage (NCBI taxonomy): Eukaryota > Metazoa > Chordata > Actinopteri > Cyprinodontiformes > Nothobranchiidae > Nothobranchius > Nothobranchius kuhntae. The sequence continues at coordinate 45,512 of SSNQ01033860.1, read as the reverse complement.
GGAGATAAGTTTCACTTTTGGTTATACTAAACGTACATCAGGGGGCGGTAAAACCAGCCAAAACGGTCTAGTCTCCTTATAGCTTTAATGTCAGCTTGAAACGAAAATACTCGCCATCGCTGTCTGCATGTCTCTTATATCAGAACTAGACAGAAGCAACAGAACCTGCAAAGAAGCATGCTCTTAAATCATCTCAGTGCTCTGGTTGGGGTAGGGGGCCCTACAGAGCAACAGAGGAAAAATGGGTTGTGTTATAAACAGTAACTACTTTGAATAAAAAGCTTTGTGCAGTTTGCTGATAGTTATCCAAAATGGATAACGTGTGCTCTTGCTCTGGTTACAACAATGTGACAGAACAACCAGCTGCAGTTCGTAGATGAATCTAAATTACGTTGCAATTTCTAACTGCTCACGCTGCTTTTCCAGTGCTTTTAGAACAATTCTCAGAGCGGTTGTTTACAAGCGCTTTAAGTCCTTACCGGTTTATTAATGAATATTATCTTCTTGCAAAGTTCTTCTTAACCGTTCTTTAGCATTTTCTGATTATTTTTGTGATTTTCTCGGACCAGGTCTTATGGATCAGACTCCGCTAACCAAGTCTCGCCTAGAATTAAATATTTTAAGGCTTTCAGAACCCAATATTAACGATCCAAGCTTGGTTTTAAAAGCACTGTTCATTGTTTGCTGTTGCACACATGGTTATACAGCAAAACAAACAGTTGAAATCTAAACACAAGAGCTGCAATCAGAAATAGACACAGATGCTTTAAAGCAATAGTAATGTTATAATGCTATAATCCCAAACCATAAAAACACACAATAACACATGTAAGAATGAATATTTTCATGCAGGATTAAAAGAAATCTAACACTAGATAAGCAACTAATAAATTTAAAAATAAATATTGCACAAATGAGAAAACAGTTACAATTATTTTAACAACATTAACTTACAAAAACACGGTGCCCGTCTGGTGACATCAAGAGACAAAAAGTAACTCGTTTTCCTCAATGTCACCAGACAGGCACTGTCCAATAATAATAATAATAATAATAATAATAATAATTATTATTATTATTATTATTATTATTATTATTATTATTATTATTATTATTATTATTATTATTATTATTATTATAAACAGCACCTCTATTTCCTGTGCAAACTCAAGCGGGCAAGTGCTCCACCACCCATCCTGATCACATTCTACAGAGGAACTATAGAGCTCCGGACCCCACGTGACTCTCAGTTAGTGGACGCCATTTTGGCATGCAAAAAAGGTAAACAAACACGGATGTAACCATGAACATGAACGGGATCCGCTTGGATTTTACTTTGTCGGAGTTTACTTCACACTTTAAAACAGAAGAAATCGTTTTATATTGTCAGAAATTAAATAGACTAAACATCTCCGACCCTTACCGTGCCCCTGGGATACTTTTTAAAAACACCAGAAGCTGTCGGAGCGGACTTCTTACCGGCACAACACCGGACCTGACCGGGGAACCCCTTGGGATTTACCCGGAGGAGCTGGCTCCGGCGGCTGGGGAGAGGGAAGTCACGCTACTGCCCCCGCAACCCGACTCCGGATACGCGGATGAAAATGGATGGATGGACGGACAAATAACAGATTTACACGTAAGTAGTCTCGGTGAGACAGATAATAGCAATCCAAAGTGCTTTTTATGTGTGATCTGACAATTGATCAACCATTGCTTAAAAATTAAATACAGCTTAGCCGGTTAATTGCTGTGATCATAAAACACGTAAACAGCAGCACGCAGAACTCACGAGGCAACGTTTTACGTGATGTTTACTTGCTGCTATGAGTAATAAGACAGAAAAAGCCACGCCAAAATAAGTTTAGGAAGCCCACTAAGAATCATAATAAAAGCATTTAAAATAAATACCATACACAGTTGAGGAAACGTGGGTTTAAGTACCTGATATGAAGTGGTCGCTGCATAAGCCAAAACCTTTACTCTCGGGATCCCACAGCTTCATCTTCGCCCAGTCACAAGTGCATTTTATTACAATGATCCAACGTTTGCGGCGCTCCGGATCTTGGGGAATCCTGTAGATGGCTCATTCCTTATGTCGTCCGCGTCTGTTCTGCATCCTGGGGCACAACAGGAATCTACCTTAATTCCCGTTTGATTGAGTTTTCTGACAATAAGAAATAGTCCAGCTGCCGGCTTCTGCATGCCAATATGGCGCCGTTTCGATTTGAACTGTTGCATCCCGGGAGAAGTGACGTCAACTCCCGGAGCTCTATAGAAAGCATCCTCTCCAGCTGTATCACTGTGTGGGGCGGTAGCTGCACTGACTATAACAGAAAAGCTCTAAAGCGCATTGTGAGAACAGCTGAGAGGATAGTTGGTGCACCACTCCCCTCCCTGCAAGACATTTACACCACTCGCCTCACCCGCAAAGCCATCACAATTGTCAACGACGCAACCCACCCCGCGCACTGTCTGTTCAGCCTCCTGCCCTCTGGAAAGAGATACAGAAGTCTCCGCTCCAGCACTACCAGGCTCACCAACAGCTTCATCCACCAGGCTGTGAGAGTGCTAAACCCTCTTCCCTCACAGATCCCAGCCAGCAGAATCACCAGTGTGACAGGAGTATAGGATGATGGACCTCCCCCCCCCCACACACACACACATATACATGCACACTATACAAAAAGGAAAGAGTGGTTCAACCAAGGACGGGGTAAACATTTCTGATTGTAAACAACTACCTCTGCATTGAAATTGCACACACCTGCTGCCATATGTTTTGTATATTATTAGCGATATTTACCTGTTTAATATTATCTTATTGTTAGGGATGTTTTTTGTTTTTTTATTGTTGTGCATCTGCACTTTATGCTAATGTCTACACATGGGACAGTGTGAAACGTAATTTCAATTCCTTGTATGGCAAGCACATTCGAAGAAATTGACAAAGTATTCTATTCTATACTATTTTATTATTATTATTATTATTATTATTATTCTGCAATGGACTGGCTCTCTGTCCAGGGTGTACCCCGCCCAGTGGCGGCTGGTGAAAAATATTTTTGGTGGGGCTGTGCTATTTTTTTTTAAACAAACTTGTGCTTTCTGAGCTTTGTGCACAACTTCACTATTTCCTGAATTAAGCACAGCTCTTTTATTTCCTGTCTTCCATCATTGGACAAACTGATTAATCCAGGTGTGTCTGACTATTGGCACGCTGCCTTGCAGACCAAGGTTGAAAAATACTGCATTAAATTGCACATAAAATAACACGACCATAAATGGTAAACAGGCAATGCAAGAGGCAAGTAACAAAAACATTTTGTTTAATTTCAACATTTGAGTGAACACGAAAAATTTTGAGCAGGTCACTGTTACAGTAATGGTAGTAAACACTACTTAGACAAAATGCCAGAAATTTACACTGTTAGGACGTATGGAAAGTGGAAACACTTTCATAGGAAATAATGTCATCAGTATCCTCTTACAAATGTCATATTTCCCACTTTTTGGGACAATAAAACATTTCTGGTTCTCAATGAGATGTTTTTACTTCAAATGTAAAAACATCTCATTGAGAATCAGAAATGTTTTACTGTCCCAAAAGCTGGGAAATTTGTTTGCTGCAGCAGAAGTGTAACAAGTAAAATGGAATCAGATTGATGTATGTACAAATTTACTTGAAATACACATTTACATGATTAAATATGTATAATAGGTATGTGTGTTGAAATTAGTTTTTACAGTTATTGCACATTAAACATGTTATTAAACAAATGTCCCAGTTTGTGGGACAACCAAGGATTTCTGATTCTGATTGTCTTGTTCACAGAAATGTAATGTACAGCTTACCTCTGCACCCAGCTGCTGTTCTCCCTGTCCAAACGTCCTCCGTTTCTTTGTTGGCTGCTGCACTGATGCGCTGCATTCCTCAGTCAGAGAATGAATGGAGTCCCCAATGAGACACAAGTTCCACATCCACCTTCTGTGGATCCCAGCCGTTTTGAATAACAAACACNGCGTCCTTCTCCTTCGGTTTGTGCTGTGGTTATGGGTTGGTTGGTGGGGGTGGGGGGGGGGGGGGGGGGGGTGGGGGGGGGGGGGGGGGTGGGGGGGGGGGGGGGGGGGGGGGGGGGGGGGGGGGGGGGGGGGGTGAGACAGGTAGGTAATGGGGTTAGTGTTGTTTGGCTTTGAGCTACTTCTTTTGTTGCTTGTCAGTCGACTGAACTTTTTTTTCCACCAGAAGACCAAAGATGCGGTTACATGAGAGGGAGCTCAGATGGTGCTTTGCAAATGATTTAATTATTGAGTCCTACAGATTTTATTTCCCATTTCTGTCATTGAATCGTCTGATGACACTAAACATTAAGACATAAAGATTTATTTACTCAACCTTTATTTAACCTGATGAGTGGATGGAGAACTCATTCTCATTCACAATGATGATCTGGTCAAGAGGAAGCCACAGCAGCAGACAAATAGTTAGCTTTACATCAAAGAACAACAGACAAGCTAAAAACATACAAGATAAAAATCATATAAAACTGTTAGACATAAGGACAGAGGGATGTTCTCACATATAATATGTACAATAAATCATAACAGGCTTAAAAAAGTCTTTAAAACTCAGAAGCACGTTGATCAGAAACTAGTGATCACCATGAATTATTGAAGGTAGATAATGGAATGTAGGAAGTGAGCTTCAGTGGTTTCTGCAGCTCATTGGGACCTCTGGGACAATCAGATCACAATCTTGTGTTTCTCTGTTCAGAACAGGGGCGGATTAAGAACTGAACAACATCCGGGGCTTAACATACGCGCGCACGCGTGAACATGCGCACGCGCACACACACGTGACACGCACTAATCAACATCATGTGTCTTGTACCACATAATTTTTAATCTGAAGCTACATATTAAGCATTTTCAGGGCAGAGTATTGTTCCTGTTAGTGTTTAGTGTGAGATGATAGTAAATATTCCCTTTCTTTCTCCAACAACTTTACCTGATAATAAGCTAACTTTAGGCAAACCAGCAGCACAACAAATATTTTCAAATAAGACTCACAAACCTGAGTCAGCACCAGTCTCATCAAAGCTGGGGTTCTGTCGTTGTACTTTTGGTCTAAAAAACGTCCTTATGTCCATCTTCACTCATGCGTTTCAGGCAGAGAGTGTAGAAGAAGCCGGCTGCTGAAGAGCTTCTTCTTCAGTGGTGGAGGCTCAGGCAGGCTGTATACAAACTACTGCCAGCTGCACCCTCTCTGTTGGACTTTGGTACTGCATGTTACTTCCGCGATTTAGATCCGGGGCTTTCCATGAAAGATCCGGGGCTTCAGCCCAAGTAGCCGGGCCTAACGCCGCCCCTGGTTCGGAATACAAACCACTTGTTCAGAGGTAACTTCTGACAAGAAGAAGTGTGAGAACAGGACGCTGAAGAAGCCCTGCAGGGTTGTTTTGAGACCACAGATTGGATGGCTCTCTGCCAAGGATATGAAGAGGACATCAATGCCATGACTGGATGTGTCATTGACTATATAAACTTCTGTGTGGACAACATCATACCCACCAGAACAGTGAGATGCTTCGCTAATAACAAACCCTGGATCACCAGTGAACTGAAGAATCTGCTAAATGAGAAAAAAAGAGCCTTCAAGGTGGGAGACAGGGAATTATTGAGGAGTATACAGAAGCAACTGAAGATCAAGATCAGAGACAGCAAGGAGGCATACAGGAAGAAGCTGGAGAACAAACTACAGAGGGACAATATCAGAGATGTCTGGTCAGGGATGAAGAAGATCACAAGCTTCAAGCAGAGAAAGGATTGCACAGATGGCAGCCTGGACACAGCCAATGAACTGAACAAGTCCTTCAGTAGGTTTAGTTCAGGAACAAACCCAGCATCCTCCTCACCTGTCCCCAGCCAATCAGACATCCCATCCTCCTCTGATCCAACGCAGTGAAGGACTCTTCTGGTTCTATAAATCTATCGCCTGGATTAAAGACTACCTGACAAACAGACCACAGTTTGTGAGGCTGAAGAACTGCACATCAAACCAGGCGATCAGTAACATTGGAGCACCACAGGGGACTGTACTCTCACCATTCCTTTTCACCCTGTACACCTCAGACTTCCAGTACAAATCAGAGACCTGTCATCTACAGAAATACTCAGATGACTCTGCAGTTGTCGGGTGTATCAGAGATGGACAGGAAGCTGAGTACAGAGAGCTGGTGGAGCACTTTGTGGCATGGTGTGGAAACAATCATCTGACCTTGAACGTGAACAAAACAAAGGAGATGATTTTAGACATCAGAAGAAACAGGGTGGAGTCAAACACTGTTTCCATCATGGGAGAAGAAGTGGCGGTGGTTGAGGAACACAAATACCTTGGAGTTCACCTGGACAACAGACTGGACTGGAGAAAGAACAGCGAAGCCATTTACAAGAAGGGACACAGCAGACTGCACTTCTTGAGGACGCTTAGGTCCTTCAGTGTCTGTAGCAAGATGCTGCAGATCTTCTACAAGTCTGCTGTTGAGAGTGTAATCTCTTCAGCCATCGTCTGTTGGGGTAGCGGCATCAGAAGCAGGGACCTGAAAAGGCTCAACAGCCTAATAAAAAAGGCTGGTTCTGTTCTGGGGACGACTGTGGAACCACTGGAGGAGATAATGCAAAGAAGGATTCTCCAGAGAATCAACAAAATTATGGACAACCCTGAGCATTCTCTTCACAAGACTGTCCGACAACGGAAGAGTGTCTTCAGTCAGAGGCTTCTTCAGTTTGGCTGCAACACTGACCACTACTGGAGATCCTTCCTTCCAACAGCCATTGTAATATACAACAACTCTTTGATGACTTGATTATTATTATTATTATTCTGAGCTACCACAGCAATCAATTTCCCTTTGGGATGAATAAAGTATTTTTGAATTGAATTGAATTGAATTCCAGTCATTGGAAGCAGCAAACTGGAATGAGGAGCGGCCAAAGGAGGTGCGAGTTTAGGGGATTACCATTGAGTGTCATGACTCACCACCTTCACCCTCCTCTGCGTCCTCATTTAACCTTCATTCAGCTCACCTGGTCCCTTCACCAAGCTCCTGACAAGCCCTGTTTCCCTGGCAACCACAATCAGCTTCATCCACTTCACCTGCTCCTGAATCCTCAGCTCATCACTCACACCTGCTTCCCCTGCTATAGATTCACCAGTCAGCCACCAGTTCCCTGCCAGATTATTGAAAACCTTTGCCAGTAAATTCTCCAGCCATCCACCCTGCCTGATCTCTGCCTCCGGACCTCGTCTTTTCTCCTGACCCCTGCCTTGAACTCTGCCTGCCATCACGACCCTCGCCTGTCTTCTACCACGTCTCCAGCCTGCTCACTGTACCTGCTTGTGCCGATCTGGTTTTGACTCACGCCTGCCCCCGACTCTGTCTCCTGCCTCGCCCTCCTCTGGTAACTCTGCATCCAAATAAAGCCTTTTAAGGAACTTTAATGTGTTTGGTGTCATTACGGGTCTTCTGAGTTCTGTTCATGACAAAATAATCTGGCCACAACACTGACCCGACGCCGGCACAATACCTGTCATGGAGTATCTCACACTCCTTGAGTTTATGGAGCTAGAAAGAGAACAAGAGTCACCGTTCTGGGGAACACATCTGGCCATCAGGTCACTGCCACGCAGAGGTTCAACTCCTCTGTCCAGGCCTGCTGTGACCGTCTTGCGCAGTGGTTTCCTGACAATGCAACAGTAGCAGTCCCGGAGACCTTCTACTAGTTCATGGCCTTCACAGACGCAATGTTTGGCAGCTACGCCGCTCAAGCCTCAAGTCCCTCCATCCCATCCACGTCCAGTGGTGGTCCCAGGAGGTGCACCGCATCCACGTCCAGCGGTAGTCCCAGGAGGCACACCGCGTCCACATCCAACGGTAGTCCCGGGAGACGCATAGCGTCCGCGTCCACGTCCAACGGTGGTCCCAGGGGTCCCACCGCGTCCACGCTCATTGGGGTTCCTACTTCCTCCTTTCGAAGAGGTTCTGCCTGTCCAGGTTCTGCGGTGGTGCCAGGGTTGCACCGCATCCACGTCCAGCAGTGGTCTCAGGGGGAGCATCGCATCCACACCCAGCGGTGGTTCCAGAGCCGTGGTGGTTCCAGAGGCCGCACCACATCCTCCTCCAGCAGAGATTACAACCTCGTCTTTCCAAGAGACTCTGCCTGTCCAGGTCCAGTGGTAGTTCCCGGGTTCGCACCGCATCCATGTCCAGCGGTGGTCCCAGAGTGTGCACCACATCCATGTCCAGCGGGGGTTCCACCTCCTTCTTTCCGAGAGGCTCCGTCTATCCTGCTCCAGCAGTCGTCCCGAGGGTCACATCGCATCCTGTCCCAGTGGTGGTCCCAAAGGTCGCGTCACATCCTGTCCCAGCGGTGGTCCCGAAGGTCGCATTGCATCATGTCCCAGCGCTGGTCCTGGAGAACGCATCACATCCTGCTTCGGCGGTGGTCCCGGAGGATGCATCGCATCCTGCCTCGGCGGTGGTCCCGGAGGATGCATCGTATCCTGCCGCGGTGGTGGTCCCGGAGGACGCATCGCATCCTGCCTCGGTGGTGGTCCCAAAGGACGCATTACATCCTGTTCCGGCGGTGGTCCCGGAGGACGCATCACATCCTGCTCAGCCCTTCCACGAGGTTCCAGTCCAGCCTGTTCAAGAGTCTTCGTCTCCAGTCCGGCCTGTTCAAGAGTCTTTTTCTCCAGAGTTCCCGTCTCCCCGAGTCCCAGAGTCTACGTCCCTGTCTCCAGACTTCCCATCTCCAGAGTTCCCGTCTCCACCAGTCCCGGAGTCTACGTCCCTGTCTCCAGAGTTCCCGTCTCCAGATCTCCCGCCTCCACCAGTCTCGGAGTCTACGCCCCTGTGTCCAGAGTTCCCGTCTCCAGAGTTCCCATCTCCCCCAGTCCCGTAGTCTGCATCCCCTCTGTCTCCAGAGTCCCCTCTTAGTTGTAGTCCAATGTTCCCTCTTAGTCTTAGCCCAGAGTCCCCTCTGTGTTTTAGTCTTAGTCCAGAGTTCCCTCTTAGTCGTAGTCAAGAGTTCCCTCTTAGTCGTAGTCCAGAGTCCCCTCTGTGACTCAGTCTTAGTCCAGAGTCTCCTCTTAGTCGTAGCCCAGAGTTCCCTCTTAGTCTTAGTCCAGAGTCCCCTCTTAGTCATAGTCCAGAGTTCCCTCTTAGCCCAGAGTCCCCTCTTAGTTGTAGTCCAGTGTTCCCTCTTAGCCTTAGCCCAGAGTCCCCTCAGTGTCTTAGTCTTGGTCCAGAGTCCACTCTGTGTCTTAGTCTTAGTCCAGAGTCCCCTCTTAGTCGTAGTCCAGAGTTCCCCCTTAGTCTTAGTCTTAGTCCAGAGTTCCCTCTGTCCCCTCAGTCTCCAGAGTCCCCTCTTAGTTGTAGTCCAGAGTTCCCCCTGTCCCCTCAGTCTCCAGAGTCCCCTCTTAGTAGTAGTCCAGAATTCCCTCTGTCCCCTCAGTCTCCAGAGTCCCCTTGTAGTTGTAGTCCAGAGTTCCCTGAGTCCCCTCAGTCTCCAGAGTCCCCTCTTAGTCGTAGTCCAGTGTCCCCTCAGTGTCTTAGCCCAGAGTCCCCTCAGTGTCTTGGCCCAGAGTCCCCTCAGTGTCTTAGCCCAGAGTCCCCTCAGTATCTAAGTCCAGAGTCCCCTCAGTGTCTTAGCCCAGAGTCATCTCTTAGTCTTAATCTTAGTCCAGAGTCCCCTCTTAGTCCTCGACCTCCAGTGTTCTCTATACCCCGACTCTGTCGCCGGCCCCCCAGACTCCCGTAGTCCCGACTCCTGGTTCCCCGTCGCCGGCCCCCCAGACTCCCGTAGTCCCGGCTCCTGGTTCCCCGTCGCCGGCCCCCCAGGCTCTTCTGGCCCTCCTTCCTGGTCCCCCTCCTTCCGCCCTGCTCTGGTTTCCTGTGGGCGTCCTGAATCCGCCCTGGGGGGTGGGGGTGGGGGAGGTCTGTCATGACTCCCATCCTTTACCCTCCTCTGCCCCCTCATTTAACCTTCATTCAGCTCACCTGGTCCAAGCTCCTGACAAGCCCTGTTTCCCTGGCAACCACAATCAGCTTCATCCACTTCACCTGCTCCTGACTCCTCAGCTCATCACTCACACCTGCTTCCCCTGCTATACATTCACCAGTCAGCCACTAGTTCCCTGCCAGATTATTGAAAACCTTTGCCAGTAAATTCTCCAGCCATCCACCCTGCTTGATCTCTGCCTCCAGACCTCGTTTTTTCTCCTGACCCCTGCCTTGAACTCTGCCTGCCATCACGACCCTCGCCTGTCTTCTACCCTGTCTCCAGCCTGCTCCCCGTACCTGCTTGTGCCGATCTGGTTTTGACTCATGCCTGCCCTCCGACTCTGTCTCCTGCCTCGCCCTCCTCTGGTAACGCTGCATCCAAATAAAGCATTTTAAGGAACTTTACTGTGTTTGGCGTCATTACGGGTCTTCTGAGTTCTGTTCATGACACTGAGATTAAGTTACTGGAATGTAAACGTGCTGGTTGTTGGAAGTGATGAGTAACGAGAAAAGAAAACCGTCGATGGTTTCGTATATGAACTGATACCGATGTAACATCCTGCAGGAATGGAGTGATGGCCAGTTAACGAGTGAGTAGAGATCACAATGATGAGTAGTGAAAGGGGCACAAGTGACCAAACGGGTTGCTGACTGATAAATGACATTGAATTTATGAAGAAGTTTTTTGGAAGCGGTCCAATAAATGATGTCACCGTAATCTAAGATGGGACAACACATTCTCACACCCGAAGCGGCTGAAACTGACGAAAGGTGACCAAGCGTTTGTTTCCGACACATTGGGAGCCCCAACGTACACTGCTCAGCACTGATTGGCTCGGTTATAATTCTGAGGGGGTGGGGCTATTTGAATAGGAGAGTTCCCAGATCCATTGCTTCCCGTAAGGAAGCATGGGACTGGCTGCAGGCTGGTCTTTTTGACCAAGGTTTGCTTTGCAGAATGAGTAAAATGTGACCTGTTGCGGTATGGAAACCCAATTCTTGACTTGACTTTAGAAAGTAATTAATTACTGAGAATGTCAAATGAAAGTGTGCTGTCAAGCCAGATACCCAGACACTTATAAGAACTGACCAGCTGCAGTTCTGCACCATCCAGGGAAACAATACTAGGGTGGCAGGTTGATTGCAGTAAGTTACGATTGAAGATCATGAACTTTGTTTTACATGTGTTTAAATAAAGATGTAGGTTGGAGAAGTCATGGTGAAGATAATTAAAGTTGTGCTGCAAGGAGAGCAAAGCTGCATGAGCGTAAAGTGGTGGTAATATGAAAGTCTTTCCGACCAGAACAAACTCCTACAAAGCCAAGAAACACACTAAATGATTTTAACAGTTATTAATGAAAAACAATAGCAGATTATCCAAAATGTGATTCATTTTCTACTTTCCATGACTAAAATTATGATTTTATCTTTCTGTATTCCAAGTGGTTCAGGAATCTTCATGCACTGTTTGTTTTAAAAATGTGAACACAAATGAGATCATGTACACAACCAAGTTAAAAAAATGTCAATTGGGTTGATGTGCTTTAACCTCACATAACTGTTATGGTTCTAGTTAAAGCCATACATTGCTACTTTTTCATCTTTTTTAATCATTTTCTTGATTCACTGTGTGCTAAAACGATCCTTTGCATCAGGGGTGTCAAACTCAAACTCACACGGGGCCGAAATGAAACTCTGGGACGGAGTCGGGGGTTAAACTTAATATTTTTGAAAAAGTGATGGCAAATTTGCACATTTTCTTTAATTCAATTAAATTCAAATTCAAAAATACTTTATTAATCCCAGAGGGAAATTGATTAACATATATGCAATTTTGAATCTTTAAATTTGGAAACAAACTTATTTCTGCATTAACACTGAATGTGGAATAACCAAATGACACACGAGCAAGTCAGTTTTAAATAAAAGGCATCAGTGGTATTCATTACTTGTGGTATAATCAGCATTTTAAAAATCTATTGAGGATTTATGTTTTCTTGTTTATTCATTTTTCTTATTTTTTATTCTCCTTTTTTCTCCTGTAATACGTGTCATCGCTGCTGTGACGTCTAGCTTTCCCCACTGAGGAACAATAAAGGGATTTTCTATTCTATTCATCTATCTGCAGCCTTTCCACTTCCTGTTTACTGTAGGTTAAATCTTTTCTCACGGGCCAACAACAAAATAAAAATATCATTTTATCTTAAATGAAAATGCAACATCTCACCTGTTAACTTTCATGTTTTGGAGCAGAAAAAAGAGCATAAAACCAACATATTTAAAGCTCAGTTTGCTCCACTGGTTTACTGTGATGCTCACCTGTTCCAGCCAGATACCTGCATCATGGGGTTGATCTGAGCTGAGGAGGAGACTCCTGTTGTTTTGTTCATCTTCATCATAATAATGACAACATTAGACAACAGGTGCTCACATAGGTTTGTGCTGCTGAACATGTCTGAGCAGCTTGACCACGTTGTTGTGTGTCGGGGAGGAAAAACTACAGCAGCCACAGAGTCGTGCTGGTTTGAGCGTGTCGCTGCTCGCTGGAGTTATATCAGCTCTGTCTGGACGTTAGTTGGAAAACTTTCTCTTTCAGTCGTGAACACGTTACTGAGCGGCTAGAATCTCCGTTTCTGGGCTTCAACGTCAGAAAACAGCTGAGTGAACTCGGCGCTGAGTGAGGAGTGTAGTTTGTTCGAGACAGCGGAGCTGCAGACACCGGCAGCAGGCACTGAAAAAACACAAAGGAGGGGGCGCGTCGGCTCCACACTGATGCCGCAAAGCATCATGGGAGTTGAAGTCTTTGCGGTAAAATCGACCAGCGGGCCAGTTTTAATATATTTTTGATATTTATCTCGCAGGCCACATAAAAATGCTCCGCGGGCCGCATCTGGCCCACGGGCCTTGTGTCTGACATATGTGCTTTACAGGGTTAATGAAATGTCACTCAGACCCCAACCGCCCTCTGTGGACTTAGTAGAGTGGAGCTGACATGCTTGGCACTGGAATTTGCACATTTCCTGCATGTTTTAGATCGTGAGCGCAGCTGATTTTTTTGGTTTAGTGATGAATCGCTCTTGCAGACAATAATGAAGGCTGCGGAGATGTTTCAGCTGTTATGTTAAGGTGTCAAAAAGGCGAATGCACACCAAGGAGATAAGTTTCACCTTTGGTTAAACTAAACGGACACCAGGGGGCGGTAAAACCAGCCAAAACGGCCTAGTCTCCTTATAGCTTTAATGTCAGCTTGAAATGAAAATACTCGCTATCGCTGTCTGCATGTCTCTTATATCAGAACTAGACAGAAGCAGCAGAATCTGCAAAGAGGCATGCTCTTAAATCATCTCAGTGCTCTGGTTGGGGTAGGGGGCCCTACAGAGCAACAGAGGAAAAATGGGCTGTGTTATAAACAGTAACTACTTTGACTAAAAAGCTTTGCGCAGTTTGCTGACAGTTATCCAAAATGGACAGCAGTGAACGGCATAACTACGTGTGCTAGAGCCCTGCACGGGCCTAAAATCTGAGCCCGTGTCCGGCCCGGCCCGACGGCCCTCGGGCGGGGCCGACCCGAGGGCCGTCGGGCTTCAGTGCAGGGCTCTAACGTGTGCTCTTGCTCTGGTTACAACAATGTGACAGAACAACCAGCTGCAGTTCGTAGATGAATCTAAATTACGTTGCAGTTTCTAACTGCTCACGCTGCTGTTCCAGTGCTTTTAGAACAATTCTCAGAGCGGTTGTTTACAACAGCTTTAAGTCCTTACCGGTTTATAAATAAATATTATCTTCTTGCAAAGTTCTTCTTAATCGTTCTTTAGCATTTTCTGATTATTTTTGTGATTTTCTCGGACCAGGTCTTATGGATCAGACTCGGCTAACCAAGTCTCGCCTAGAATTAAATATTTTAAGGCTTTCAGAACCCAATATTAACGATCCAAGCTTGGTTTTAAAAGCACTGTTCATTGTGTGCTATTGCACACATGGTTATACAGCAAAACAAACAGTTGAAATCTAAACACAAGAGCTGCAATCAGAAATAGCCACAGATGCTTTAAAGCAATAGTAATGTTAAAGCTATAATCCCAAACCATAAAAACACACAATAACATATGTAAGAATGAATATTTTCGTACAGGATTAAAAGAAATCCAACACTAGAAAAGCACCTAATAAATTTAAAAATAAATATAGCACAGATGAGAAAACAGTTACAATTATTTTAACAACATTAACTTACAAAAACACGGTGCCCGTCTGGTGACAAGAGAAAAAAGTAACTTGTTTTCCTCAATGTCACCAGACAGGCATTGTTCAATAATAACAATAATAATAATAATTATTATTGTTATTATTATAAACAGCGCCTCTACTTCCTGCGCAAACTCAAGCGGGCAAGTGCTCCACCACCCATCCTGATCACATTCTACAGAGGAACTACTGAAAGCATCCTCTCCAGCTGTATCACTGTGTGGGGCGGTAGCTGCACTGACTATAACAGGAAAGCTCTACAGCGCATTGTAAGAACAGCTGAGAGGATAGTTGGTGCACCACTCCCCTCCCTGCAAGACATTTACACCAACTCGCCTCACCCGCAAAGCCATCACAATTGTCAACGACGCCACCCACCCCGCGCACTGTCTGTTCAGCCTCCTGCCCTCTGGAAAGAGATACAGAAGTCTCCGCTCCAGCACTACCAGGCTCACCAACAGCTTCATCCACCAGGCTGTGAGACTGCCGAACTCTCTTCCCTCCCGGCTCCCAGCCAGCAGAATCACCAGGGTGACAGGAGTATAGGTTGACAGACTGGACCCTATCCCCCACCCCCCACCCCCACCCCCCACCCACACACACACACATATATATACATGCACACTACACAAAAAGGAAACAGTGGTTGAACCAAGAACGGGGTAAACATTTCTGATTGTAAACAACTACCTCTGCATTGCAATTGCACACACCTACTGCCATATGTTTTGTATATTATTAGCGATATTTACCTGTTTAATATTATCTTATTGTTAGGGATGTTTTTGTTTTTGTTATTGTTGTGCATCTGCACTTTATGCTAATGTCTATGCATGGGACAGTGTGAAATGTAATTTCAATTCCTTGTATGGCAAGCACAGTCAAAGAAATTGACAAATAAAGTATTCTACTCTATTCTATTCTAGTATTATTATTATTATTATTATTATTATTATTATTATTATTATTATTATGCAATGGACTGGCTCTCTGTCCAGGGTGTACCCCGCCTGATTGCCCAT
>SSNQ01033860.1:13261-30171 GCA_006942095.1 Nothobranchius kuhntae | reverse complement strand
CCGCGACCCTACGTGGGCAAAACGGGTTAAGACAATGGATGGATTGTAATTATGATTATGATTATTATTATTATTATTATTATTATTATTATTATTATTATTATTGTTGTTGTTGTTGTTGTTGTTGTTGTTATTATTATTATTATTATTATCATTATTATTTTTATTACTATTATTATCATCATCCTTCAATTTTTCCTTTGACCTTTTTAATGGTTCATCACACATTTTCTGGATATGGTAGACTTAAATAAGCCCATACCTGTATTACTGAGAAAACAGCTGTTGTGTTTGTGACTGATGTTGTTTTGACAAAATAAATTAACAACATCTGCTAAATAAGTTAGTTTAAGTGCAGCCCTGCCTGAACAAGTGAATCCTAAATAAACCTTATATGTGGTGGGAAAGAGAGAACTGAACCACCAACCTTCCCATTGATCCACAGCCACAGCTGTATGGATTCAACATTAAAATGACCCGTGATGTCACCTCTCATTATGAACTGTTTTTGGGCGTGTTTTTGCTTACACAGTAAATCTGACAAGCCTCAGCCATAAAGCTGCTGAACTGAGTGTCCAATCATCTAAACTTAATAATACTAATTTGTGTATTGTATTGTGAAACCTAAACAACATAAACAAATCAGTGTTTAAGACAGGATGACGTCTTCTTTAACATTCCTCCTTATTTTAATCTTCCTCGTCCCCGTTTTGCCAGTCCTTTACCACTCCACCTGTGAGTGTTGACTTTTGACCCCCGTCTTCACACTCTGAGTCTGTTTTTTTGGCTGGCTGACGCTCTCGTGTTGGTTTCACAGCACACTTTTTCACTCCTTTGATACTGCAACAAACAGTAAATCTGCGAAACTAACTATTGTTCTCCGACTGGGAATGGCACAAAAGTGATGTTTGTGTATCTCCACACTTTATCAGCTTGCTCTTTGTTTGCTTTTATTTGTAGTGTTTTCCTGCTTCTCAGGACAACAAACAAATGCACCCTGTGTGTTTGCTGATCATTATATTTCATAATGTGCTGCCCTTACCAAAGTGTTCTTTCATAAGTAAACAAACGCAAAACAAGCAGGGTCATTGTTTTCAAATGTGTTGTGGTGTTCTTCACATAATTAAACAAACAAAACCTCTAAATTATGTTCTGTGTTCATCAGTGTTTCACTGTTTGGTGTTGTTCCTCCAAATGTGCTCTTAAAAGAATATATTCATCAGCTTGGCACAATCCGTTTATTTAAATTAATATAATTTACTTAGTTAAAAAGTTACATTTGTGTATCATAACCTATGAAATGGTCAAACATCCTGCAGTTAAGAGGTAGAAAACCTATCTTAAAACTAAGGTTTCTAAGTGGAGGAGTTTAAGTATCTCGGGGTCTTGTTCACGAGTGAGGCTAGGAGGGATCGGGAGATCGACAGGCGGATTGGTTCGGCGTCTGCAGTGATGCGGGCGCTGAGCCGATCTGTCGTGGTGAAGAGGGAGCTGAGCCAGAAAGCCAGGCTCTCGATTTACCAGTCGATCTACGTCCCAATCCTCACCTATGGTCATGAGCTTTGGGTAATGACCGAAAGAACGAGATCGCGGATACAAGCAGCCGAAATGAGTTTCCTCCGTAGGGTGGCCGGGCTCAGCCTTAGAGATAGGGTGAGGAGCTCGGACATGATTCATCATGTGTTGATAAACGAACCGCATCTCATCTCACCTGCTTTAACGTGCTTTTACACAGATGGTCAGCCAGAATATTTAACTGAAGATGTTTTTCTACCCAACATCAGTCTCCTTAAACTCAAACCAGGTGTGTGTAACCGATGTTACCCTATCGTCTTTACAGCACGTCTCCGTCCACCTGCTGCAGGAACTGCTGCTTCACAGAAACAGATTTGTGCTGCAAACCCGGAATTAATCTGCGTGTTTCCAGTGCAGACTTGAACATGTTTGTCGAATGATTTGTGCAATAATCTGATTTTTATTTGACTTCTACAAAATGCAAGTCCTGGATTAAAAATTACAGAAACGGGGACGGCTCGCCATCATATTTAAAAGCTGGCACTCGTTAATTCGGCCATAATTTTTTACGTCAGGTGGTCTAAATGACAGAGGGGAGGCTCGCTGGCTGTTGCACACATGCGCAGTGGGGATTATTTAATTATTATTTAATCCAACAATCCGAATGGCTGTACATGTACGTCTATGATGATCGGACAAACCACCTCTCTCAGTCAAAATGCCATTTCAATCCGATCTGGCGAATCGGATCAGAACATTCCGTTGACATGTTTACATGCAGAATCTTTGATCTGATTGGGTGTTTAATCCGAATAATTGTGCCCATGTAAACGTGGATAGTGTTCAGAAAATCCTGACAGATCTACGTCACACTGTCACTTAATGTTCATGGACTCACCCATCTGGACTCATGACAGGGAAGGCTGTTGTTGGTTTAGCATCCAGGAAACAGCAGAGAACATCTCAGCAAGTTGAAGCTAGCTGTTAGCATTAGTAACGCCACCACACAGCAGAAGTCTTCTGGTTATTTGTGGAGATAAAACATCAAAGAGTTCATGGTAGAGTCGCATTACTGTTAAGCCTAATTTACACTTCTCCATCAGCTCTGCGAGAGAGAGAGACACACGCACTGACAGAGATATTTTACGTTCGGGCTTCTCCATCTTGTGGGGACTGTTGGAAAACAATTCCCTGCCAGGGGAACAGAGGGCATAGCATTATTCTGGGGTATCCTGCCACCATTCCCATCACATATCTGGTCCACGATAGTGTATTTACTATTGTGTATGCATTGTTTTAATATATTTCAGACGTTTTAGCATGGACAAATTTTTCCCTCATTGCTTTTCACCTCTTAATGCAATTGTCAGGTTGGATTGGCTGAGCTGAAGCGTAGCGGAGGTTGCTTGTAGTGTGGCTGTGTGACCCAGACGCGGAGTGGCTAGCCTTAGGTTGAACAGAGCACGCAGCTTTGATCTAGGAACGGCGACGCAGCGCTCAGATAGAGCCGAGGCTGAGCGGCGGTTCCGAAGAATTAAGGAAGCTGTCTTACCGGTGGTAGGCAGTGAGGAAAGATCTCTTCCCTGGTTTGATGGTGGATGATACTGAGAACTAGGTTTGACGTATGTCTAGTACGATGACTGAGTGACAACTCAGCGGTGACACTTCCCTAAATAGAGTTGACATGATGACGTTGCCGAGCCGCGCCAGCGATGGGAATGATGGGATGTGTAGTGCTCCGCCCGCGAGGTAAGTAGAGATGGTCAGGAGGAGGAGTTTGTGACAGCAATCAACACCTCCAAACCCATGTTGCTCATCATTTCCATACACGAAGAAAAACTCTTGCTTTGTATCTTTATACTCCTGCAGTCGCAGGCAAATAAATGTTAATATTTTCAGACTTGTTGTCATCTCATCTGATCAGCGGCCGAATGTGTTGGACACTCAAGTGAAGAGAGGGGAGGAGCTGTCCACTGGTGGTGAGCTGGCTTCGATGGTGGGGAAGGATGCAAGTCAAACCTTGCAGGCCCAAACGTATTGTGAGGGTCTGCTGAGAACATTTGGTGGTCTCCTGTCAGAAGAAGTTTCAATTCCCATCTCCGACAGAAATTCCAAAATGTTCCGTGGGAGGCCGGGGACACTGAGTCCGAGTGGGCCAGTTCCGTGCTTCCATTGTCGAGGCGGCCAACCAGAGCTGCGGCCACAGGGTCATTGATGCTTATCATGGTGACAATTCCCGAATATGCTGGTGGACACTAATGGTTGGGGATGCCTTCAAGCTTAAGAAAGAGTCCTATTCAGGTCTTTTTGGCCTGTGGGACTCCAAAGGCAGCTGAGGGGTACCGGCAGGGCGAGCGGAATGCGGCACAGGTGGTCACACCTGGTAGCACTTTGTTTAAAAGTGCTTTTCAGTCCATCGGTCCCAGCGTGCTCTCTATAATTAATGCTTCTCTGGTTTCTGGTCAGGTCCCTGCTTACTTTAAGAACGCTGTAATCCACCCGCTTCTTAAAAAACCGAGTCTTGACGCCTCTCTCCATAGCAGCTTCAGACCCATCTCTAAACTTCCGTTCATCTCCAAGATCTTGGAAAAGGTTGTGGCTAAACAACTCACAGCTGCTCTTGATGAACATAACATCTATGATAGCTTCCAGCCAGGTTTTCGTAGAGCTCATTCTACTGAAACAGCTCTTCTTAGGGTCTCTAATGACCTTCTGACTCTCACTGATGCAGGGGACTGTTCTGTTCTGGTCCTGCTGGACCTGACTGCAGCCTTTGACACTGTTGACCATCACCTGCTACTGGAGAGGCTGAGAGACTGGGTGGGCCTATCAGGAACTGCTCTGGAGTGGTTCTCCTCTTATCTTTCTGAGCGTTCCTTTTCTGTGGCCGTCTCCAAGTTTAGGCCCTCCACCACCTCCCTTACCCATGGTGTCCCACAAGGTTCTGTGCTGGGGCCTCTGCTCTTCCTCCTCTATCTGCTTCCTCTTCAGCACATCCTGAGCTCCTTCAAAGGAATCTCCTACCATCTTTATGCAGATGATATCCAACTGTACATCTCCTTTAAGCCCCATGAGATGTCTAAGCTGCAGCTGTTACACACCTGCTTAGACGCTATCAAAACCTGGATGGCTGGGAGCATTCTTCAGCTGAATGAAGATAAGACTGAGATCCTCATCTGTGCCCCCAGACAAGCTGGTTCCCAAAGTCAGAGACTCTCTTGGACAGCTTGCTTCTCACACCAAATGATAACGCAGAAACACCGGAGTCAGGCGTTGTTTACTACAGCTGTTTCAGCAGAGCTCAATATGAAACGTCACCAGCTGCCCAGGGCTTAGACCGGGAGTTAGTTTCTGTTTTTCCCGCACCGGTCACAAACATCAGCTTTTCTTCCAATTCCAGCCATCCAAATCCAAAACGTTTTTCATCTGAGGTTTTAAAACACATTTACACATGCTGTTCAAACGAATTTTGCCTCTGGCCGATATCTTTAAATGAGTGAGTGAACCCACTACCAAAGATGAACTCTGCTACCTTTAAAAATCAGCTGCTCTAAGCATGAAGGTCAGAGAGGAGCTCTAGGATGGACATGGACGAAGGAACTGTAATGTAGAGGTAAAGTAGGGCAGGGCCAACGTTAGCAGCTGTCATACGGTCCATCTGAAATGTTTGACTTTCATTTAACTTGTTATGTGACAGGTTAGAGCACAGTCTCATGTTAGTTTTGTCATGAGAACATCGAGATACCTCACACACTGATGGCATCTAAAAATTAACTTTTTTTTCAAGATAAAGAATAATTCTAATCACAATTGAAACGTACAACCCTAGAAAAACCTCGTTCAATCAATATGCACGTCCTGTTCTCACTGATTGGATAGTAATCCTTCCATCAAACTGTGTGTGTGTGTGTGTGTGTGTGTGTGTGTGTGTGTGTGTGTGTGTGTGTGTGTGTGTGTGCGCGCGCACACGAGCGTGTTGTGACCTGGCCTTGTGGTTTTGCAATGATGTAACCATCTTTACGCTGACAAAAATGTAACTAAATAACTTTTACTTTGAGTACATTTTATTTACGATACTTTTTACTTTTACTTAAGTAAAAATTCAGGCAAGTACTTTTACTTGAACTTGAGTAAAAAATTATCAAAGTACTGGTACTCGTACTTAAATAGGAAATTTTTGTACCCTTTCCACCTCTGGTCTTAGTGAAGGGAGAGCTGAGGCAGAAGTTAAAGCTCTTGATTTACCGGGTCGATCTACACCCATGGTCACGAGCTTCGGGTAGTGACCAAAAGAACAAGATCGTGGTTACAAGCGGCCACAATGAGTTTTCTCCGCAGGGTGGCTGGGCTCTCCGTTAGAGATAGAGTGAGAAGCTCGGTCATCCGGGAGGGGTTCGGAGTAGACCCGCTGCTTCTCCACATCAAGAGGAGCCAGTTGAGGTGGCTCGGGCATCTGGTCAGGATGCCTCCTTGATGCCTCCCTGGTGAGGTTTTCTGGGCACGTCTAACAGGAACAAAGCCTAAAGGAAGACCCAAGACACGCTGAACTGACTATGTCCCACGGCTGGCCAGGGAATGCCTTAGGATTCCCCCGGAGGACCTAGCCCAAGTGGCTGGGGAGAGGGAAGTCCAGGCCTCCCTGCTTAGGCTACTGACCCCGCAACCTGAACTCGGATAAGCAGCTGAAAATGGATGGATGGATGGATTTTAAGACTTTTTCCACAAGGCGTCCTTCAGTCTGTTCCGGTCTACTGCTAAATATCTTTATTGAGTGGGCAATGGTGGTGCTGTTGACAAATTTAAAGGAAGTGGAGTCTTGACCAATCAAAAGCTTGCAGTCTCCGTTACTTTCAATAGATAGTTAGAAAGTTGTCTCCGCCACCCCTGCAAGCCTGTCGGGGAGTGTATGGCGTTGCAAGCCTCTACACCAACGCAGGCAGGTAAGTAAAAAAAGAAGTTTTAGATGCTCGAACATCAGGAACTAAGACTCCAAATCCAAAATTTGAAGATTTCTTCTCCTCCTTCTGTGTCCTCAAACAGGCACACTGAAGCAATTTTACCCCAGAGAATGACTTCCAAGGCCTTGAGTTCCCACTAGAGACCACTGCAGATGTATTGAACATCTGAGTAACATTGATCTTTAAACATGGGAGACATTACTTTAACATAAACTGAGTGTTTTAGGAATGCATGACTATTTTCAGAGCATCATATTCTTTCTCCTAGAACTTTCGAGGATGAATAGTGTGATGTAAATAAATTATTAATATAATAAGTAAAAATAAGTTATTGTAACAGGAAACCAGTTTTACCATTCTGCTTGATCCTAACAAAGTTCACAGACAAATTTTAAATACTTGATGTAGAAATGTAATTCACAAAATAACAAGATGAGGTGATTCGATTATTGACTTTAACAGGAACTTAACCAAAGATAAATATTTAAAGCTATTTCATAGTAAAGCAGTGTTTTTGTTTTTAGCTCGGTAGAGAGAAAAGCAGACACGTTTCCTCAGCAGCTTCTATGTTTTCTTCAGTAAGTGCTCTTTTTCTTTCCTAAAGTGACGAAGAAATTCCAGCAAAGCTTCGTGACAACCTGGCCATTCTCTGGTTACACAAACCTGGCTGAAACTCAACCTGAGCTCGTTTGTTTACATATTTCATGTCTAAGTATGTGTGTGTTGTTCTTTCTGCGGCTCCAACAAAACAAGCGCTCCCTTCTTCTCTACTGTTGGTTGACACTTCCTCTCTCTAAATTACCTGTGTGTGGGTGTCGCCTTTTGTTACTTCTTCCTTCAGAGCACAAACCATGCACTCCCTCCCGTACCTGACAGCCTGGGCCAGCTTGTTTACATACTTTGCGGCTCTAAGTACATGTGTATGTTTTCACAAGCTTCTTTTCTTTGGGTACAACAAAACAAGCGCTCCTCTCTTGAACATGACAGCTCACTCTGAAGCTGGCGTTGCCCTCTGGGACCGTGGAGGGAGGAAGAGATGATTCATAACGATCTGCCATTCTTTCAACACACATGCATACACGCACGCACGCACACGCACACACACACACACACACACACACACACACACACACACACACACACACACACACAGATTCAGCCTGAGGGGACAATAAGTGCTGCTGCTTTTAAGGGTGAGTCCAACCTCGATCGTCTTACATTCCCTTGCTCTCCCTCTTTCTGTCTCTCTTCAAATCATTTGTACTCTCCCCTTTTCCTCCCATCTCTCCTTCTCCACCATTAACAGCTAAAGTTACTCATGCTCACTCCACACCTCAGCTCCCACGCCTGGCCCAGCAGATCCCTATACTGCAAAAAAAAAAAATGCATCCATCATTTAACATTGCGTCTTTGTGTATGTTTTATGTTTATGTATTTAGCAGATGCTTTTGTCCAAAGCGACTTACAAGTGATTTATATATATATATACACACACACACACACATATATATATATATATATATATATATATATATATATATATATATATATATATATATATATATATATCTACAGTGGGGCAAAAAAGTATTTAGTCAGCCACTGATTGTGCAAGTTCTCCCATGTAAAATGATGACAGAGGTCAGTAATTTTCATCATAGGTACACTTCAACTGTGAGAGACTGGATGTGAAAAAAAATCCATGAAGTCACATGGCAGGATTTTTAAAGAATTTATTTGTAAATCAGGGTGGAAAATAAGTATTTGGTTTATAACAAAAATTCTACTCAATACTTTGTAACATAACCTTTGTTGGCAATAACAGAGGTCAAACGATTACTATAGGTCTTTACCAGGTTTGCACACACAGTAGCTGGTATTTTGGCCCATTCCTCCATGCAGATCTTCTCGAGAGCAGTGATGTTTTGGGGCTGTCGCTGAGCAACACGGACTTTCAACTCCCTCCACAGATTTTTCTATGGGGTTGAGGTCTGGAGACTGGCTAGGCCACTCCAGGACTTTCAAATGCTTCTTACGGAGCCACTCCTTTGTTGCCCGGGCGGTGTGTTTGGGATCATTGTCGTGTTGGAAGACCCAGCCACGTTTCATCTTCACAGCTCTCACTGATGGAAGGAGGTTTTGGCTCAGAATCTCATGATACATGGCTCCATTCATTCTGTCCTTAACACGGATCAGTCGTCGTGTCCCTTTAGCAGAAAAACAGCCCCAAAGCATGATGTTCCCACCCCCATGCTTCACAGTAGGTATGGTGTTCTTGGGATGCAACTCAGTATTCTTCTTCCTCCAAACACGACGAGTTGAGTTTATTCCAACAAGTTCTACTTTGGTTTCATCTGACCACATGACATTCTCCCAATCCTCTGCTGTATCATCCATGTGCTCTCTGGCAAACTTCAGACGGGCCTGGACATGCACTGGCTTCAGCAGCGGAACACGTCTGGCACTGCAGGATCTGATTCCCTGCCGTTGTAGTGTGTTACTGATGGTGACCTTTGTTACTGTAGTCCCAGCTCTCTGCAGGTCATTCACCAGGTCCCCCCCGTGTGGTTCTGGGATTCTTGCTCACTGTTCTCATGATCATTTTGACCCCACGGGATGAGATGTTGCGTGGAGCCCCAGATCGAGGGAGATTATCAGTGGTCTTGTATGTCTTCCATTTTCTGATAATTGCTCCCACAGTTGATTTTTTCACACCAAGCTGCTTGCCTTTTGTAGATTCACTCTTCCCAGTCTGGTGCAGGTCTACAATTCTTTTCCTGGTGTCCTTCGAAAGCTCTTTCGTCTTGGCCATAGTGGAGTTTGGAGTCTGACTGTTTGAGGCTGTGGACAGGTGTCTTTTATACAGATAATGAGTTCAAACAGGTGCCATTAATACAGGTAACGAGTGGAGGACAGAAAAGCTTCTTAAAGAAGACGTTACAGGTCTGTGAGAGCCAGAGATCTTCCTTGTTTTAAGTGACCAAATACTTATTTTCCACCCTGATTTACAAATAAATTCTTTAAAAATCCTGCCATGTGAATTCATGGATTTTTTTTTCACATTCTGTCTCTCACAGTTGAAGTGTACCTATGATGAAAATTACTGACCTCTGTCATCATTTTAAGTGGGAGAACTTGCACAATCGGTGGCTGACTAAATACTTTTTGTATATATATATATATATATATATATATATATATATATATACATATATAAAATTTTATTTTATTTTTTTTACTCTCCCCTGTGGTTGCAGAAAGCTAAAAAACAAAGAAACTACATTATTGCATCCTTAAACATGGCTGGTTTGGGGGGTTTCCTGCTAAACCAGAGTTTCGTTTTTTTTTTTTTTTCTACTGTCACCTATATTTTTCTCGTGTTGGGTTTTTCTGATATACAGCAACTATTTAAGAAGTGATGTTTGGTAATCTGCTCAATCTGACTCACCCCCACCTCCCTTATTAACCACGTTTGTGTTGTGGTTCTCTCTGGTAAAAGAAAAGGTTGACTCTGGAGGAGGGAAAGGTTGTGACTGTTGTTCACACATATGCACCTAGCAGGAGTTCTGATTACCTGGTCTTCTTGGAGCCACTGGATGGGGTCCTGAAAGGGATGCTGTTGTTTTTCTGGGGGACTTCAAAACCCACGTGAATGTGAAAGGAACTCAAGCGGTATCTTGTCACCAAAGCACTGTGGTAGACATGACTGGGTTGTCCTTCACAAACTGTTTCTCACTGTTTCTCAATGCCAAAGTGCACTCTGTTCTTAACAAGTACAGCAATGACAACATTTTGTTTGTATAATATTATAATATGGTCCACTCTTCTTTTTTAATTGTTAAAATACCAGCAGTGCCCTCTGTTTGTATCTAGATAGTGGCTTAGCTAATCAGCACTTTGCAATATTGCGAAGAGTTAGAAAAAAATCAAACACACACAACTACTGTTACAGGTTACACACAATTAATTATACCTCACCTCACTTTCCTCTACTTATCTGGGGTCCAGGTCGCAGGGGTAGCATGCCAAGTAATAAAAATAATAATAACAACAATAATAATAACAATAATCAACATCATCATAATCATCAAACTTATATAGTGCTTTATTAGGACACTCAAAGATGCTTTCATGCACTCTCACATTCACACACTGCCGAGTGATGGTAAGCTACTTTGTAGCCACAGCTGCCCTGGAGCAGTCTGAAGGAGGGGAGGCTGCCATTTGGTGCCATCGGCCCCTCTGACCACCGCCAACACAGGCAAGTTGGGTGAAGTGTCTTGCCCAAGGACACAACAGCAGAATACCCCTGGTGGGAGCTGGAATCGAACCCATGCCCCTCCGATCATGAGGCAGCCCGCTCTACCTCCTGAGCTACTGCTGCCCCGAAGTAGGGCTTCCCAGGCAATCCTCTCCTTGGCCGTTTTCCAGCTCCTCAGCTGGGACACCCAGGTGTTCCATGGCCAACGTACAGATGCATTTCCTCCAGGTAGTCCTGTGTCGACCTGAAGGCCTCCTGCTGGCAGGACATGCCCTAAACACCTCCAGAGGGAGGCGTCCAGGAGGCATCCTGACCAGATACCCAAACCACCTCAACTGGCTTCTTTCGATGCGGAGGAGCAGTGGCTCCAATCTGAGTCCCTCCGGGATGTCCGAGTTCCTTACCCTATCCCTGAGCCTGAGCCCGGCCACCCTGCGAAGGAAACTCATTTTGGCGCTTGTATCTGCAATCTCGTTCTTTCGGTCATCACCCAAAGCTCATGACCATAGGTGAGGACCAGGACGTAGATCGACTGGTAAATTGAGAGCCTTGCTTTCTGGCTCAGCTCTCTCTTCACCACGACAGATCGGCTCAGCATCCACATCACTGCTGATGCTGCCCCAATCCACCTGTTGATCTCCTGATTTCTCAATTATTTACAATAACAGAAAGCTTCATCTTTATTTATTGGTATTTTCTATATAAAAACACTACAGATATGAGTCTTCTTCTCTGCTTTTTTCCATTCTGCTATGATGTTTGTGACACAATGTAAACATAGTACCTTGACTCCACAGAAGGAGGCATCAATGCATTTGTGATACAATGGGCAGAACAAGAACACATCCGGAAACGTTGAATGTACTTGCCATGATGCGTACTTAGGATTGGAACATGAAAATACAAGTTCAGAGAAATTCGCATACTGAGAAACAGCCATTGTTTGAGCGTTGCATAGTCCACAACTTTGAGCCAATGGTTGATGATCAGTTTCCTAAATGAATCATCGGACCTCCATGTTTTGGATACTTGGGTGAAGTGAAAGGCAGAGCTGTTAACTGAAGGATTGCTATAAAGTGACTGACAACAAGTCAATGATTTGATGCAATCTGCTGGGTTTCAGTACATAAGAAACCTTTAACTCACAAGGAGGTTCATTTGGAATGTTTCCTTTGTAAAATATCTTGAGATGACTCTTTTATGAACTGGTGCTATATGCATACATTAAACTGATTGCTTTGGTGGTGAGTTTGATCCAAGCCTCCACAATGCGGGTGAAAAATAAAAAAAATAAACAATAATGAACAAGAGTCTGCTTTTAGACCTGCAGAAAGAGAAAAGGCAGAAAAAATGGGACACACAACAATACATTAGAAGCAAGCTATCACTGCGTCAACCTGATGATGAAATATAAAATCAACATTGTTGAACGTGCCCAAGCCCATACTTTTGAGAGCACCTGTGTATGTACACGCGCTTGTTTATGTAGGGTTTCTCTATAGGAGCGTCCAATAGAGAGTGTGAGGGGCCACAGACCTGCACCCTAAAAATGTGTAAGAGATGGGGGAGCTCCAAGTCCCAGAGATCCAGGCGCTGCCCCAGAACACAGGAACCCCAGGGAGACTGCAACCAGAAAGGCCCCCGCCCCCCTCGAGAGGCACAGAGGATCGCCCCGGGGGGCCACAACCAGCAGCCGGCAGAGTCCCGGGAGATATCAGCGGCAAGCCCACAGGCCCGCCCGCAGCCTCCCACCCCCTAGCCGGCCAAGCCCGGGACACAGCGACCCGGGACCCAGGGGCAACCAGCCCCGCCGGGGACCCAGCAGAGCCCAGGGACCCAGACCCCACCACGCAGCCACTGGGATTGATCAGGCAGATGGCAAAAATCTTAAACCCCCTGACCCGGGAGCCACGAACACTCAGGCAGACCAAGGCACCACACCCCACACCAGGTGTGGCAGGGGGAGGGGAGACGAAGATTTATATCATCAAAAGAAGTCCCAGGAGAGGGGAGGAGTCAAAGGCCCCACCTGACATATACAGTCATACACAAACACAGTCACACACTCCCTCCCTCATGCTCACACATACACATACAACCCAAGACTTACAAAAATTCACGCCGGACACCCACTCATGCTCCACACATACCCTATTCACAAAAAATAAATAAATAAATAAATATACCAATTTCACAGCAGAAATAAACATGTTTACGCCTGAGCCTCGGCCTCGCCTGGAAACTGTTCGGTCATTTTCAGTCTCTCAACTTAGACCATTAGTGCGTTATTTTTTGGATATTATTTGTGCAATTGTTGGACAAAATGACTTGCTGTGGCATTAATTGCACTAATAGAGCGTCCAAGGAGTCTCCACTTCATTTTTTTCAGTAAGTAAAATTATATTTATGTATTTTAGGTCACTGCCGAGCTGAGGTTAGATTTTAACATGTACTGTTTAACCATGAAATTTAAATGTAATAGGGTAAAACCCAGTGCATTTAACATAATGCTGCACTTTAGAAAATGGGTTGAAATATAACATGTTGGTGGAGCTGGGTTATGACTATCGACTTGTGGAGCTCTCGGGAGACCTCTGTTGTCCACCCGGTTCTCCCCTCCCCGCAGCTCGGCGCACCTCTGTCTGATTGCGGCTTCTGTCTGCTGCGCGGGCTGCCAACTTGTGGAGCTCTGGGAGGGAAACCTTTCCACCCGGTTCTCCCCAGCGGCAGCTCTGCGCATGTCAGTTCGCAGCGGCGCTTGTCTGCTGTGCGGCTGCCGGCTTGTGGAGGTCTCGGAGACCTC
This sequence comes from Nothobranchius kuhntae, assembly GCA_006942095.1. Taxonomy (NCBI): domain Eukaryota; kingdom Metazoa; phylum Chordata; class Actinopteri; order Cyprinodontiformes; family Nothobranchiidae; genus Nothobranchius; species Nothobranchius kuhntae. The sequence continues at coordinate 16,634 of SSNQ01033860.1, read as the reverse complement.
TGTGCTCCACCCGGTTTTACCCAGCGGTCAGCCCGGCGTGTCTCTGACTCAGAAGCTCTGGTGTTGTGCACAGTTAACTCCGGTTGTAGCTAGGTTGCTACCTCCATTAGCTTGAGTAGGACCTGGCTGCAGACATCAGCTGGCGTGTCACCGGAAGAACTTTCTAGCGAGAACAAGATGGCGTGCCATTACTTTTACCGGAAAATCGACGAGCGATCGGCAGGAAGTTGGTCTTTTTTGGCGGCCGCTTTTGTTTCAACCATACTCGGTGGGTTTCAAAGAGGAAAGGTAAGGATGAAATTAACTAATTGTTGTAACCGTTCTTGGTTCTTAAATGTAGGCACTATAGCATTTAAAGCTTTACCAGAGAATTATTACAAAGGCACCGTGCTCCATAGCTAATTGTATCAATATTAACACACAGTCTTAAAACTAATGCAGGGAGTTCACAAGCTAACACAAAAGCTACATAAATAAAGCAATCAGCAATTGTAGCTTAGCTTTAACTTAGCTATTTGATTTTTCTGGTCTCCCTGTTTGTTAAAACAGTTAAAATATTAACTTTATATATAATTTTGATATGATCCAAAGACCACGATTTCTAATACTGACTTGGCTGAAACGTTATTAATACCCTTTTTTTTATTAAAAAGAGTAGATTTTCAGAAATTTGTAAGTGGTTTCAATCACTAGTTTTCATACGAGGCTAAAGTTAGCTTCCGATTCGGGAAATGGCTAAAGGGCTAATACACCCAATTTATCTCTATTCTGACCATTTTTAATCTGCTCTAGCTCAAAACCTACAACACATACGCTTTTCAAACCTGTTTTAGATTATTCTGGGCTCATAGCAGAATGCATAAAACATAGTTTGTGATTTGTGAAACCTTCCTCTGATTTGTGAAACTTCAAAAAAGACAGATTTATGAATTTATTTTTCAGCATCTGGCCCATACTGGAACTGGTCCTGTGCACCCAAAAATAATTTTTTTTTCTGGACAAGCTTAGCTTTCAATATCTCTAAATATTTTTCAGTTATTGTGTGTGGTGTGCTGGATCATTCTACTGTGGTTGCACAAATCAGGTGTCCTGCAACAGGTACAATAACTTTGAAATAGTAGCTGCTTCTCTAATTATTGCCTCCCTCCTTCTGATTCTGTTTCAGAATAATCCTAACCTTATAAAAAATAGATATTTTTGTCGACTGACTGCTTTGATTGGGTTTGGTTTATATTAATGTTACCGGATTTAAGCACATTTAGCTGCAAATCATTCAGGAGTTAGAGGCCTTTAAATATAGATCTAAAATGAATATCGGACTTCTTCAAGTGACACTGACAAAACTCCTTACATGTGCTTGTATTCTTCATTTGCTAATAAGATGTATTTTTATCTATATTACAGGACAATCGAGGCTTTGAAAAATGGAACCCAGGCAGTGATTTCAGATGGTGAAATCAAGGTAATGTTTAGTTATAATAAATGAAGACTCTAAAATTGGACATAGGATAATACAGTCCCTTGTTTTCTGTGGTAATAATGCTTATTTTTAACTCCTGTCTCTACTCAGACTGTGTTTGTTTGTTTATTCATTTCGCAGACGCTTTTATCCAAAGCGACGTACCATTTTTTATACCCTATAGGGCATGTTGTGATCTGTGGGGGAAACCAGAGTACCCAGAAGAAACCCACGCATGCATGGGGAAAACATGCAACTCCACACAGAAAGGCGAGTTTTGAACCTGCGACCTTCGTGCTGCGAGGCAACAGTGCTAACCACTGCGCCACCATGCTGACTGTGTATAAGGATCTCTGCAGCGGTAGAGTGAAGTCTGGCCGCATGTATCTGTGGCACAATCCAGGTGTCTCGCTTAAATTAAAGCAAAGACTAAAGCCACTGATGTTCCACTTTGCTGATGCACAGGTAAATGTATACTGACTTACAATAAGCTGCATCACATTTATTTATCTGGATGCATGGCCAGTGGGCCACCTGGGTCCGTTGTCTAATGCTGAGAGGAACGTTTTGTTTATTTTTATGTTAACGTGTTTTATAGGTTGACGAGCTGACAGAGCGGATTGGTTCATGCTCAGGAATAGATAAACTAATAAAGAAGAGAGAGTTCCAGTTTCTGGACTTGGTGTTTGATATCCTTGTTCCAGAGGTACAAAGCATTCTTCAGCAGTGATTGGTAAAAAAGTTACTTTTTGAAAACATTGGACAGTGTATGAAGTAATCCTTAACAGAGTTTGGTGGCAGGAGAATCTCGTCTCTGCTTTTTGTGGATGATGTGGTCCTCCTAGCTTCATCCAGCTCTGACCTTCAGCTCTTGCTGGGTAGGTTCGCGGCCGAGTGTGAAGTGGCTGGGACGAGGATCAGCACCTCCAAATCTGAGAACATGGTTCTTGACCAGAAAAGGGTGGCTTGCCAACTCAGGGGAGAGGTCCTACCTCAATTGGAGGAGTTTAAGAATCTCGGGGTCTTGTTCACGAGTGAGGGTAGGAGGGATCGGGAGATTCAGGTTAGCTTGTAGCTAGTTTGATCGGGTGTCGTCAGTTGATCCCAGCCTTACAGCCCCACCCTCAGCTCCACCTCTCTTCCCTTTTGTGGAATTGTCTGGGCTTGACGGAACCTGTGACACGGTCAAAATGGCGGTGGTGGCCACCTCCCATTTCCCCTCAACAACGTGTTATTGGAGTCTATGGAAACCCATTGTCCAATATTTATTTGTCGATGGTTTGATCAAACAAAGTGGAATATGGCTGACAGACCTGGTAAACCCAAGTAACCAGTAAGGCTGAACTAGGAAAATGTACATTATGATGCTGCCAATCATGTGGTGTCGGCTTCTGGGGTGAGTGGCTGCCCTATTTTCTGTTCACCTTGTCTCAGTCTCTGCAGGTGTGTGGTTCTGGGGAGTGGCCAGCTGCAGTTCCTTCCTGATCAACCGGTCCAGGATATAAGGAGATGGGAGATACTTTGCTTTGCTGGATGATTACTCACTTTGGGTAGCGCTTGCCACTTCAGGAATAACTACAGCCATAGTTAATGTCCTTTGCTCTCTCCTTTGTTTGTATCTGATGAACTTTGTCTAGTCCACACCAGGAACTCTCACCATCTACCAACACTGCAATAATCTGGATCTCACACCTGAGCCTGATATCCCTCATCACCTGGACCGTCCCGCTCTTTCACCACTCACCCCGGAGTTTGGATCTCTTCCTCTGCAGCTCACCCCAGCCCTGACGCCCGCTTATGATCTCGGATCTCAGTCTTTACAGTAAGAACTTCAGCCACGACAACTTCCTTGTCCTCTACTCTGCCCCATGGTAATAATTGTTTGTCTCAGCAGACCCAGCCTCGGAGTCGTGC